>JAJAGP010003192.1:67500-81401 GCA_025084515.1 Ancistrus triradiatus
TCCTGTGGTTCTTTGTGACTTCGCCAACTATAATACGCCTTGCTCTTGTTGTAAACTTTGTTGGTCGACCACTCCTGCGGAGGGTAACAAATGGTCTTGAAGTTTGTAACACAATCTGTCTGGACTGTGGATTGGTGGAGTCCAAAACCTTTTAGAGATGGTTTTGTAACCTTTTCCAGCCTGATGAGCATCAAACAACTCTTTTTCTGAGGTCCCCTCAGAAATCTCCCTTGTTCGTGGCATGATACACTTCCACAAACGTGCTGTGAAGAGCAGACTTTGATAGATCCTGTTCTTTAAATAAAACAGGGTGCCCACTCACACCTGATTCATCCCATTGATTGAAAATACCTGACTCAAATTAACTGCTAATCCTAGAGGTTCACATACTTGTGCCACTCACTAATATGTAATTATTGGATCATTTTCCTCAATAAATAAATGACCAAGTATAATATTTGTGTCTAATTTGTTTAACTGGGTTCTCTTTATGTACTTTTAGGACTTTGTGTAGAAATCTGATGATGTTTTAGGTCATATTTATGCAGAAATATAGAAAATTCTAAAAGGTTCACAAACTTTAAACCCACCACTGTATGATGACGAAATAACCCCTAAATGGTCACACATTTCGAGAAAGACCTGACCTTTTGCAGTTAGGACCCCCCCCACTCCTTGTGGGAGAGTACTGATCCCATTTTTTCTAATTGAAAGCCTTTATAGTGGTAGTGTAGCAGCAGATAGGAGTAATTGACAATCCAGCACCATGGACAAGCAGCCGACAAACTCCCTGTCTGGGAATCAAACAAATCTCATAGGTCCCATTTCATTTACACTCTGTTTCCCCTCCCCCAAAACAGTATTTTTCTCACAACCTCTCACAGTTTCACATTTACACGTTTCTCAGTTTCCTACTCTCTACTGAAATACCTGCTCTGAAATACAACAGGAAATATGTTGCATCTGTGGGATAATGAGGGGCTGAGCGAATCAATTACTGCATGCAGATCTACAGTGAGATAGGAATTTAAACATTTTTAAACATTTCAATTTGCTCATGAATTTGCTGACAAACTGGAGATGCTCTGCTCACATTTATTCCTCAGAGACTCAGCTCTTTCATGGATACTGCTTTTGTACCAAATCATAGTTACCTGTAAATCACCCTTTGACATCACCTGTTTGAAATTACATCATTATTTGGTTTACCTCATTACCAGCCATAAATTGCCCCTATCCTAACTTTTTTTTAATGTGTTGCAGGCCTGAAATGCAGGAATGGATATTTATTAACAAATGAAATGAAGGTCTGAACAACCTTAGATAACATAACATAATTATCAACAACCTTAGATAACAATTATCTCAGTAAATTAGTACTAGGTAAAACACCACATATGCTTTAAAATTTGGAATGTAACTGGCAATAGAGTAAACTGGACGTACAGTACTGTGCAAAAGTCTCGTTTTAGTACATCTTAGCCTTTTCACCCTGTTCCCCTTCTGAAAAAGTGGTTTCTTGGCTGCTACCCTTCCATAATAGAAGGGCCAACTTGGCACTTCTATGAAGCTGCCAGATGCAACTATACTTGCCATATGCTACTCGCTACTATAGTCTATGGTTTTCTGATTTTTTAAAAATATCTTAATACTGCATAGATTGTTCCTGCATTGACTGGTTGTATTCTAATGAAGAGACTGAGAAATAATTATGTATGGTCATTACATAATGTAATCTAATGGTGGCCTGAGACTTTTGCACAGTACTGTCTTAGAGCGTGCTGTGAAAAAAAGCTTGCTAAACCTAAATAACCAGAAAAGTACTACATTCCTCTTGTATACCGTGTCTAAACTCACAGAAATTGAATCATGTACTGTCTGATTGTGACAGCAATGGCTGCATTAAAGTCTTCAACAATGACTGACAATATCAGGCTTTAAATTCTAAATGCGT
The DNA here is from genome assembly GCA_025084515.1 of Ancistrus triradiatus. Lineage (NCBI taxonomy): Eukaryota > Metazoa > Chordata > Actinopteri > Siluriformes > Loricariidae > Ancistrus > Ancistrus triradiatus. Next base: position 69,455 of record JAJAGP010003192.1, read on the forward strand.
ACCATAGCTCTATTAATCAGCAATGTATCACACAGCCAGCACAAGTGGAAACTGCTTGCCAACCAGCTCAGGAGTGCAGTCAGATTCCTTTACTCTGACATCTCAAAGCGAATTAATGTAGCAAATTAACGCAGCACTTGATTCATTTCCATTGCGTCTACTTAAATAATTACTCTTGGATATTACATATCTCCTGCTCACTATTCTAAAGCCTCCTGTAGTCTTTGGTGTGTACCTGAATGTTTCAAATGAACAATCATTAAAGCCTTGGTTTAAAAAAAGTAATGATGATAAACGCTGATCCGTGAATACCATTTATAGTATGATCTTCTTCATTCTATTATATCCTTCTCTTGATATCAAGATTGTAGAATCTTGTGCCTCATTGTGCCTATTTCCACTGAAACAGTATTTACATAATATTTCTATAAGTCTCAAATTCAGAGCACTATAGAAAATACTGCAGTTGTTTAAGGGCTGGAACTCTCTTGGTTCAGAACTTACTTAGCCAAATTGCTTCTGTAAATAGTGAATGCATCAAGCTCATTGCAGTATGGAGGCTCTCAAAGGTCAATGTTTGGTCCACTGTCACTTGAAAAATATAGTATTAATTTACAAAACTGTGTTTGTCAGCCGTACTGAACAATGTCACACAATCAACAAGAACGAGGATTATGCAACTCATGAATCAGTAAGACTTAGCATTAAATACATACTAGTTTTTCACCTACTTGTTTCATACACAAATAAAATACTCAAACTCAGGTGGCGCAATGGTCCATGCTTGCCCACTACTTTGGTAACCTGGGTTTGAGTCCCCATGGTGCCCTCCCTCAGGTGGAGTTCACCAGCGTACCCTAACTCAGGTTGTGTCTGACAGAGAGGAGTCCTGTCAGGGGATCATCAGTGTCCCCTGTTGCCTCTACGATGGACTGGTATCCTGTCCAAGGCCTACATATGCCTGGCACAGGCACTGGGATCTCTGGGATAGGTGCTTGACCCCCATGACCCTGACCAGGATATGCAGGAATAAAAGCTAGTAGAAGTCCAGACTTGCTAAATCAGTGTTCCCAGTTCTGCTCAGGTCCCAAGTAATTCAGACATCTTTTAATATACAAGGAGTGCCACTTTTTTAGAGACACCAGGAATGCAGCATAAAATCAATTTCGTGGATCAGTTTCAATTTGATTCTACATTACAGTGGGAAAATCAAAAGATACGAGTGATTTTAAACGAGGCATGGTCGTCAGTGCTAAAGTAGCCAGTATTTCAACTGCTACGCTTGGGGTTTTCTCATGCAATGGTATTGAGAATGTAACGAGGATGGTGTGATCAAGGAAGAACTTCCAACAAAAGGTGATCTTGTGGATGTAAACAGGTAGTCGATAAAAGAGGGATGTACTGTAACAGTAGACGACCAATCTTAAGTGCCATTGCTGTATAAGGGAAGCAGAACTCCAGTGGGCAAAAGAGTACAAGCTTTGGATCACTGGGCAGTAGAAAAACATGAATCGATGAATCCTTCCTGCCAGGCATCAACAGTTCAGACCGGTGGAGGTGGAGTAATGGTGTGGGGAATGTTTTCTTGGCACACCCTGATTACCTGTGTATGGACGATTGGAGAGTAGGGCTTACCTAAGCATTGTGTCCAAGTCAACCAAGTATATCCCGTCATGGCCGCAGTTTACCTTATGGCAGAAGGACACTTTCAGAAGAACAACGCACCATGCCACAAGCCATATAGTCTTGGATTGGTTAAAGGAACATGACGAGGTTGTCCTTGCTTCCCTGGCCTTCACAGTCCCCAGATCTTAATCCTATAAAGCATCTGTAGAACAAGGTAGTACAAGCTGTTCAGAACTGACGATGACTTTCCGAAATGTATGATTTCCACTACGAGGGGCTGGCCCATAGCTGTCTACCCCTGTATATTGAAGAAGGTGCTGCGTATTTGGCTAGATAAAATGGTGACTTACAAAGAACCTTGCAATAATTCAGCAAGGTCAGCCAAGTTTACCTACAAGTAATAGATAATTTTCTGGCAAAGGAGCGGAGGATGGACCGTATCTTCAAATAAGTCTAACAGACTGGTGAGTTTGGTGTTTATTTATTATTTTGGCTGCCCAGGCATACTTTGTATGTAAGAAATTTTGCACATGCTACATTTGTGGGCTGTTGATCTATATTTTGAAATCCATATAGTAATTTAAATTCAAGCTTACGTTAATGTGGTAAATGTACTCTGCATGAGCAATATGTGTGCAAATTCCTTGGGATTGTGGGGTAGCAGTAGTAGAACCCACTATATGCACTGCACGCCACTGATACGTACCCCACCCTCCCACACACACATCCATTCATCCATCCATCCATCCATCCATTCATTTACTCAGTCTCAGCTAAGTGACTTTGTGCACTGTAAAATGTCGGTTCACCAAAGCAATCAGAATTGACAGTGCACTATACAAAACATGAGGCATCCATTGTTATTAACTTAAGAATTAGTCCTTTCAGGACAGGGGTCTGCTTACATTTAAGACAGATATGGGTCACTTACTAATACGAACAGGACAAAAAAAAATGGAATCGATCAGTAATGTGCAGGGAGCCTGAGGCACGATGAAAGCCCATCATCATCTGTAACACCATCGCTCTCGCAATGAATCAGCACTTATTTTGAAACATAGCTTTTCTGACGCACTATTTTTTTTAAATGGAGGTTTTTAAAGTTTATTGCCAGGATAAGCAGATGGTTTGTATGTAAATATGCTCTAAATTCTCAGTACTATCTAATATGGGCTGACATCCTGTAGTTATGGTGCATATTAATCTTCCTTTGATCAGATGCACCAGAGCTTGTATCACCCTGTTATTGTTGTGTTTTCTCCAGATCGGCTTCTACGTGCTGTCTGGACAGCTCTGTTGCCTGTGACTCCATTTTTTACTTTGATTAGCGCCTTGATCACGAGGTTTACTTATTTATCTTTATGTCTCCAGTTTCACAATAGACAACAAAGAGGCAAATCAAGTTCACATGTGGCTGCTTCCAGTCTGTTCTGGCTTAGCCATAAACCTCTGTGAAGATCATCTGTGACACTTTGGCAATTATGCAGTCTATTACTAATAGTCATGTCGGGGGTGGCACATGTGTGTATTTAGATGTTTAGGATCACAGTGCAGGGAGACCGTCTGCTACTATCAAGGTGCCTGTTAAAGAGATCACAGGGGGATATGGGCCAGGCCGTCGGGAGCCTGGCGTATGTTAATCAGCGCTGTTAATGTAGCAATGAATTAGGTGTTTAGACGTCACGGGAGGGTTAACGCAGCTGATCCAGAGCTGAGGGAGCAGTCCTGCAATCTCCCAGACCAACCCTATATGGGGGCTAATTTACGGCAAATTGGAAAAGTGGCGGTGGGTGGCAGTGTGTGAGGGGACCTCCCTTGGTGTGTCACTTCCTGCCGTCAGGGTCTGATGGCGGCCCAACCAAACCACACCTGCTCCACGCCCGTGATAGATAGCAGTGGGACGAGGCTCAATTACAATCCCCCCTCCAAAACCCACCCTTTCTTCCCCACCCTACCCTATATTGATGGGCAGCAAGGGGGCCACAGGCTTCATGAACGCCCATCATCTGCTGGAAATTACATCCCGGCCCCAGCAGCACCTGCGCTGGCCGATGGGCAGGTGAGCATCAGGGAGGGTTTACCGCTGGGATCAGGTTTTGGATCTGACCCCCCCATCTGCCCCAACATCCATTGCTGAAATGCAGAGCCCCCAATTCTCCAGACCCAGTAGATGGATAGGAGTGGGTGTGGAATGAGCAGGCCTGCGGGGTTTGCTGCAGCGAGGGGCATCGGCCCAGCACATGTGTCTTGCCTCCTCTCTTTATTATTCAGTAATTAGCCCTTTGGCTGTCGGCTGAAGGATGGCTGAGCCAGCCCCACCCCCCTTTCGAGAGCCGTTTGTGTTGACAGGCACACACAGATGCAACAAAACAAACACATGCTATGACATCACGAGGCACAAAACGTGGTGTCGTTTTAACAAGTCTGAGACTATTTGTTGCATTTCTTAGTATTTAAGTTAGTGAAACAGATCGAGGGGTGACAAATAAAAAGAATGGCTCTACAGAGTATAGAATTGTTTCATGGCAAATTCAGTTCAGGTCCATAGATAGAATGTCTGGAACAAAGGCATGACGATGTCAACTTTTTTATGACTGTCATTAAAATTGTGATTTTAAATAATATTGTAAAAATTTATATTGTAAATTTAAGAACGTCAACCAAGAAATAACCCCAATAATGGCATCGTAATGGCAGCTGTTACAAAGTGGCACTGCTTCAGAATGCAGTAGCACACCAGGATTTTTATTTTTATCTACTGAAGTTCTCCCACAACGACCCACTGTTGCGTTCCCTTTACTGGCTCCCTCTAGCTGGCCGCATCAGATTTGAAACAGCTCCAACCCCACCCGAAGGAACTACCCAAACTCCGCTTTGTACCTCATACCCTTTGTGCCACAAGCATGGCAGACAAACCCTGGAGCCACTTCTCAAGACAAAAGAAAGACAAGCATCAAGACTCTATTCTGTACTGCACCCACGAGGGGGAATGAGCTTCCCCATTCTTGTGCAAAGACAATCTCTCACCCGCTTCAAATGGTGACTACAGGCCCACCTTTATAACCAATACTTGAACAAGATACTTGATACTTGAACCTACATACAGTACATATTATCTAAACCAGATATATCAGCTGTTGTAGTACAGCAGCCTGCTGAGATTGAGCAATGTTTGCTTGGCGTTGTGCTCCTTGTAAGCACCAAGATGATAGTGATGAGCAGGTCTTTCCACTCAGGTGAATTATGGGCACTGGATCTGCGTTCCACAGCAGAGGAACTGTATTTTTGCAACAGAGCACAGCAGAGAAGGGGAGAAACTAGCACAAAAACTGCTGTTGCAACACAACAAAAAAGTGCCTTTCAGTTTCTTTAATAACTGCTACTACAACCGGAAATATGTTGCGCTGTCCCATAAGACTCTCAAAAAGTTTGTCATTCTGTGTGTGTGTGTGAGAGTGTGTGTGAGTGCTTGCGTGAGGCTGTGCAGTACTACAGTGAGATGATATTTTGCCCATCTTAAATACAGGCACAAACCATTGAGGTGTTAACCATTCAGTTGAGGAAACTGAAATGCCTTTCTTGCACCAGCTTCAGCACCAGCACTGGCCCTAGGTCAGTGTACAATGGGTAAGGTAGGGGTTGACCAAACTTGGTCGCACACCCTTTCAGTCTCTTGTGTGTGAGGTACCGCCGTGCGCAGTGTGCCTGCAGGAAGCGCTCATCGTCTGAAAGTTTCTCCAGCGTGGGGTGAGCAGGCGAGTATAGCGAGTGCTGTTTAACCAGCTGGTGCTCAATCAGCGCGAGTCTCTAATGATGTTTCATCCTGTAACAATTTATGAAATCGCTGTTCAACATCTACTAATGGGATGTTGTCATGGCACAGATTCCAGTCTGTTTTGTCAATAAAAGACGGCTTCAATGCCTTATGGAAGAGCTTGCTGCGTTACGTTAGATGAATTACAGTCTGGACTTAAAATAAATAAAATAAGCACTTATAGGCTGATTCTATGCTGGGAAAGAAGACACCGGAGCTTCTTTGAAACGTTCTTGTTGAGTTATTCCTGACGCATGCAGTCAATATCTGTCGAGACAGATGTCTGGCTCCTCAAGACAACATCCAACTCTGGATTGATGTCACTGCAGCTGAGGTTTGAGTGGATTAATAAGAGATGAGCGAATGGAGTGATGACTGATGGAGATGACGTTTAGAGACGCTCTAAACAAATCATATTCGCAGCTGGTGTTCACATTGAGGAGCGCTGTCAGAGGTTTACAGTTACAGCATGCCACTGTTTGGCCTCCCACCTTTCTTGCCTTGCGCATCGATACTTGCGTATGTGCAGGTACTCTGATGTATGCCTGGAGCTAAACTTGACTGCTCAGCTGAGAAGTCAGGTGTCACTTCAGTGCTAATGCAGTGTTGCGGCCATTTTTATAAAGAGCTAAACATACACACGGGGCGTAATCCTGTTCTCACACTAAGAATACACTCCAGGGGAGAAACAGGCTGTTAGCAGTACAAACATGGCACAACAAAGATGTAAATTATATCAAGTATGTCTTAGAATGAGGAGTTTGCACACATACATTTGCAGCATTTAGGAAAGGCCCTTATACAGAACAACTTCCGATTGATTTGATCAGTTGAGAGTTAACGGTCTTGCCCAAGGACTCAACAGCGGCAGGCTTTAAACTCGCAACCTTTTGAAGAGTAGCCCAGAGCCTTAACCACTGATCCACGGACTACAGAGCCAAAAGTAACTGGCCAGCCTTTTCTAATTACAGGTACGTGCTCCATAATGTCCAATTACATGTACTGTACTTCCAAGGTCCAATAATCTTTTTATCCCTATTATTAAGGGTTTAACCCACTTAACCTATCTATTACCTTGCCAGATCCATTAGCTGAAGTAGAGTGGTAATGACAGATGTAACAGCAAAGAAATGGGAGAAATGAGCAGAGAGATGAGCCAGGGTGCAGCCAGATGAACCAACGTGAAAAAGATGAACCAGCATGCAGTGTGACAGACCAGCGAGCAGAGAGATGAGTCGGCGAGAGAGCAGCAAAAATGGTTTGTGTGCAGCAGCTTGAGCCGTTTGGCTGGCATGGCGCTGGCTCTGATAAGACAAGTCGTGCTCTGCTGCGAATGAATTACGTGTGGATAGCGAGATAATTGTGATTGTCCCAGTGCAGCATGGCATACTATATGATCCCATGTAACTTTGCAGTATAATATGTATTACATAAGTAAGGCATATACAGTACTGTGCAAAAGTCTTAGGTCACCATTAGATTTGTTGTTTTAAAAATAGTATAATGACCATAGCATACCGTATTGTTGACGATTGGATCTAAAAATCTAAAACTTAGATACGTCACTCCATAATACACTCCAAAATTTCTAGTGATCTTCATTCTAATCTTTGTGCGCTTTATCATATCTTAGCCTTTCCACCCTGTTCCACTTCATACTTTGGACTGTAAAAGAGTCAACTTGACGTCCTTGAGTTATTGCTCAAGCGTAAGGGGAGGTCACACTAAATTCTTGCCACTGTAGCCTATAGAAGCTGCTATTTCTGATTGGTCCCCTGCTTTTTTAAAAATGCAGGCAATTTTCTATATTTTGGTTGTATTCTAATAGAGATACTGTGAAATACTGCAAATATACTGTATCAGGTCATTCTATAATAGCTAAAACAATGGTAGATTAATCTAATGGTAGCCTAGGACTTTTGCATAGTACTGCAATACTTTGTAATGCTATTGAGCAGTGTAACAAGTAACAAGAACTCGGCTACAAAATAGTACAAAACACACACACACAATGGCACCACCAAGTGCTGGAGGATGTATCACTAAGAAAATATGCTGTTGTCAGACAGAAAAGCCAATGACCTGGCCTAATACTTAGAGCCAACTGTATAGTATGGTGGATAAATAATAACAGTTTTCATGGAATTGACTTGGCCTTTTAGTTCAGCTACTTCAAAATAATGCAAATGATATTTAATGAGACATTAAAGAGACATATTTAGAATGAGACAGACATGAGACAATGTTTTAGGAAAGCTCTTATTAAGTTGTTTTATCCAGCTTTCTTACAGTTGAACAAAAGAGTACAAATCTCTTCCATTGACTCCATTGGTTTCTAAGTTTTTGTAATGTCCATGCACAATCAGACCTACAGTACTACCTAAATATTTATGTGCTGCTTCTGGAGCCAGACACAATACAATCAAACGCAAGACAATGTAAAATCATAAAACAGGGCTATAAACCATAGACATAAAACACATACATAAAAGAAGCGGTTTGTACTGAGTATATATGCCGTATAGATGCTTCTTAAAAAGTGTGGAGTCTGACACCATGGGAGGATCGGAGTTTCAGTGCATATTTCAGCTACAGTCCCCTTTGGATTGTAACTTTGTTTTGGGAGCGGTAAACAACCCCTCTCTTTACAGAAGAGTCCTTATATTATTATAGCGGAAAATATGCTCACAATATAATCAGGGGCCTCAGCGTAAAAGTTTTTAAAATAATTCTACGATTCAGAATATTTCAATTAGTTTTAAGGTAATTTATGGCTTTTTCACACCTGGTAATCACAGATTTGTTTTCATACAGATGAAATCTCTCTGAACCATTAATTGTAGGACAGTGGTAGGCGGATAAGTGGGTAAGGTACTAGACTATGGACCATAAGGTCCAGGGTTCAAATCCCACCTCTGCCAAGCTGCCACTGTTGGGTCCTTGAGCAAGGCCCTTAACTCACAATTGCTTGGATTGTAAGACTGTACCAATTGTAAGTCGCTCTGGATAAGGGCGTCTGCTAAATGCTGTAAATGTAAATTGTGCAACTCTAATGTCTGTCTGATTTCCATGGAATCTTTCAAATTGAAATCTGTTTGACCCATATTTTGTTTCCTGAAAAATCTGGGTTTATTTATCAATGTATAATTGTCTTATCGTGTACCGTTTCGTAGATATAACTTATTTTTTATGATTTCTCACCATATTGCCCACAAAGCAAGCTGTTTTGGCCAAAGCATGCCTGATCATGCACTCAGTGTAGATCCTCTGCAAATGTTGTCTTTACATGTCCTGGCATTTATTCTGATTAGAAGCTAGCAGACAGGCTACAAAAGCTTCTCACATTTATAGATGCTCTTTGGATACATGCTGACACACACGTTCCTCAGGCAATAGCATAGCGAGTATAATTAATAGGATTTACTGTATTCTGGAAGATTTCATACAACAGAAATGACTCAACTGCTGTGATACATGCTGTACATCTGTGGCAAGTATACTCTTAAGGCCCAAAGACACACCATGACTGCACTTTGAGCCTTTGAGCTCCACTTCGGATGTAAGCTTTGGACCCTAGAATCCCTACAATGTGCAGTCAATCTCAGAGCTCGTCTGTCTGACCAGTGTATCTGGTTTCTCTACCAGAACTAAGAATACACCAAAAGAGATTATCAAGAAAGTTAAAATGAAAAAATATAGGCCTATTTTAAAAGAAGTAAAAGTGAATATGTAAATAAATAATAAAAAGTGTGTTGATCAAAATGACAGACAGAAGTGCTGTAATTCAAACTATACAAGTTAATGACAGTGAGTGTGTATACATGCACTTAATAATCCAGTAAGGATCGGATTTCTGAAGTTATCCTATTATTCAAGTGGTCATATATACAGCATACTCCGATCTAGAAATCAGATTAAATAATCTGATAAGGAGAGCTGGTTTTTACCACATAGCATCGGATTACTCATAGCATGTATACCAGAAACCTGATTATAATCTGTGTTTTCAGACTGCGCATGTGCACAAGTGTTCCCCCACGGTTGCCAGGTCCGCGTATTTCTAAAGAGCATTTTTTTTCTTGCTGAATCTGGCAACACTGGAATTAAACACGCCACGGAATTAAAGGCAGTAAAATGATTATCCAACACTTTGGGGAGACTCTGAAATGCAGTATATACACAAAAAATGAATAGTTTGATTACTTAATATTAAAGTTCGAAGCTTATGTCACATATATCTATGAGATCTTTGACTGGTTGCAAAGTAGAAATCCGATTACTGAGTCATATAAACCCGGAGGTTTCCCATTATCTGATTACTCAAGTGCATGTATACTTGATGATTGAATTGATTTTCTGCAGTTATCAGATTATTAAGTGCATGTAAACACTGATTATTTGTTGACAGTTCGTACATTGTAAGTTACCAACATAGTTACCTTGGTAGCTCCAATTATGGTTTTGGGAAACTCCTGCAATGCAACTGCATTGCTCCAACTAACTACAGCAGTTATGCTGTTGAGAAACGCACCCCTGGTCAGGAACTTTATTGATGTTGAAACACATACATTAGAACACTTACAGGTGGAAGATATGTGATGATCTAAATGTATTGGCACTGCTACTATGAATGCAGCCCAGATATACACAGAACTGTTGCATTCTATGTGGATGGGATAGACATGAGAAAAAGTCACATTACACTAAATGAACTGGTAAGCATTTCATTCCAGGCCAGAAAAGTGTGGCACAGAAATCACTTGTTGATCCAACTGTAAGCAATGAGCAAAGAAGGTGGTGGTTTTTGAGACAGACATTTCCAGGATTATTTTTGTTTGTCCACAATTTATTTTGTTTGTCAAGCATTGTTTTGGTCCACAATTCAGACAGGTAGGTCATCACTACCTGGAAATTCAAAATCCTGGTAGTGTAACCAAAGACAATAGCATGGAAGGCATTTAAAGATGTCACTGGATATTTTCTTGGCAACTACAGAGCACCAAACTACATTAACAACATGTTTAAAGCATACAGAACCATGAAGTGCACCGTGTAATTGAAAATCCACTTTCTGCATTCACACTTGAACTTCTTTCCTACTGATCTTGGTCAGGCAGTGACAAACATGGTGAAAGGTTTCACCAGGATATTGTGACCATGGAAAAGCAGTATCGGGGCAATTAGAATCCGTCCATGCTGGCTGACTTTTGTTGGACACTGACAAGAGACCAGAGGGACCAGATGCTGACTACAAATAAATTTGCACTGCAAAACATTTTAAGCTCAGTTGAACACAGTGTGTCTGCATCATTATGCAATTAAACATAGTGTAAGCTAGTTATTGAATTTAATGCGATTAACTGAATGTAAACACAAGCAGAACAACTCGTAAAACACAGAAATATCCTGTATCTATGAGCCACTTAAACTAAAAACTGATTCTGCTAACTCAACTTGAAAAGGCAGCACAAAATTGCAGTCGTGTCTATAATAACACTAGGGCTAGTGTCCTGTGCTACTTAGGCTGACTTTTTTTGTAGATACATATAATCCCAAATCAAAAAATGTTAGTATAATCACCTGTTTGAAAGCACATTATTATTTTTTTTTTAACTTCATTACTAGCCCTTAATTGTCCCTGTCCCAACCTTTTTGGAATGTGTTGCAGGCCTGAAATGCAGGAATGGATGTTTATCAACAAATTAAATGAATTTGACCAGAAAAAAAGAACTAAATATCTGTCTGCAATGACATAAAAGTCAAAGGAAATGTAAGGAACACTGCAGATATTTTTTATTTGCATTTTCCATACCCATCCCAACTTTCTGAGTTGGGGCTGTACTTCTGTCTGGCCTCCTCTAAATTAGACATGTTATATCATGCCTGTCATGTGTTGCCTAGTCCAGCTGGAAGGAACCTTTGAGCCTCGAGCCTTGGTCACCGTGGTGATGGCTAGCGATTTGGCACTGTGGCACCAGAACATCCATAATTATTTAATGTTACTTACAGTGGTGGTTGAAAGTTTGTGAACCCTTTAGAATTTTCTATATTTTTGGATAAATATGAGCTAAAACATCATCAGATTGTAGATAAAGAGAACCCAGTTAAACAAATGAGACAAAAATATTATACTTGGTCATTTATTTATTGAGGAAAATGATCCAATATTACATATGTGAGTGGCAAAAGTATGTGAACCTTTGCTTTCAGTATCTGGTGTGACCCCCCTGTGCAGCAATAACTGTAACTTGTTTCCTGTAACTGTTGATCAGTCCTGCACACCGGCTTGGAGGAATTTTAGCCCATTCCTCCGTACAGAACAGCTTCAGCTCTGGGATGTTGGTGGGTTTCCTCACATTAGCTGCTCGCTTCAGGTCCTTCCACAACATTTCCATTGGAATAAGGTCAGGACTTTGACTTGGCCATTCCAAAACATGAACTTTATTCTTCTGTAACCATTCTCTGGTAGAACGACTTGTGTGCTTAGGGTCGTTGTCTTGCTGCATG
>JAJAGP010003193.1:0-81377 GCA_025084515.1 Ancistrus triradiatus
ACCATTTTCCTCAATAAATAAATGACCAAGTATTATAATTTTGTCTCATTTGTTTAACTGGGTTCTCTTTATCTACTTTTAGGACTTGTGTGAAAATCTGATTGTTTTAGGTCATATTTATGCAGAAATATAGAACATTCTAAGGGGTTCACAAACTTTCAGGCACTTTCTTTGATTCTCTTATTTGCTTAATCATGGTCAGGGTTGCAGGAAAGCCTGTTAAATGAATTTGAGTGAAGCTGATGTTGGAAGGACAAAGGCCCTTGGGTGTGCTGAAGTGGCTCTGGTGTTTGTGTTGGATATACAGAGGAAGGAAGACGATGAGCAGGAAGAGGATCTTCAGGGCCTTAATGTGCAGAGAAAATCGAGGCGGTCTTCCCGTACACTGGATCGAATTATTTCTACCAACGATGAGCCTGTAACATGTTGTTTTCTGCACTGGTTTGGTCTCCACTGTTAACAGTCAAATGGCCGTAAAGAATGCAGTTGTGGTGTTTGAGCACAGTTGGATGGGCTCTTGCTGGGCACAAGATATCTTCCCTTGTACACGGAGTGGGCTTACCTCTTCACGTTCATTTTGGAACGTGGTGCACCTGGGCCGTTTCTCAATACAAAGTACGGAATGTTCGGACCTGTGTACTAACTAGTCTGGACTAGGAATTTGGACTTGAGTACATTCTCCTGATGAGGGTAGGAAACAGTTTGGTTATTCTACAATTGGAACAGCAGCGTACCTGGCTATGGAGACAACACGGTTTACTTTTTACACATAGATAAAAACCTAAAACACCTTGTATAAGGCCTGTCAGTGGTGGAAGAAGTGCTGAGAACATTTACTTTCCATTGAATAGTTTAATCTTACGTGTAACAACGGACCGATTGCATTTAAGCATAAATAAAAACCTTCCCAAACATAAGCAGGCACCAAACAAGCCTGATTTTAGAAGGGAATTTAATTCTGAACTTCAATTTATATCAGACAATTCATATTTATAATGCAGGCTGAATGAATAACACGGATAATGCATAATAAATACGTTAATAACTTTACGTCACATCTCCGAAATCATCTGAGTATTTTCCTAGTTAAGCTCCATCTTGATAAACTGTTGAATTTTAAACAACTACATTCTTGCCTAAAATCTTATAACTTCATTCCGTGACACAATAACAGTATTACTTAAATTATTCATCCAGCTGGGAGTCCTCTCATCCACCACTACCGAGCTGGCAATGCATTGTGGGATATTTTGCCGTCCGAGGACACGGATGCATCCTCGGTAATATGGGCGGAGCAAGAACACATCCGGGGATTTGGAGCGGACTCTGTTAGATGTGAGCTTAGAAATGGAGCAGCGCTTGGGCAGCGACTGATGCCGTTCCACAAGAACACAAGCACAGAGAAGTGTGCATGTTGAGAAACGGCCCTGAAGTGCAATTGCTTTTTTTTCTTGTGCACGTTTTGTAATTGTGTTTTTCTTCAGAACGTCTCTAAGTTTCTGGCATCTGAGATGCTATCTGATCCTGAAAGCTTTGCATTTTGTTTTAAATGATTATTCAGTGGAATAAACAATGTCTCTTCTTGAAGGCAGTACACAAAGAGCCCAAGCCTCTGACCGCGGACAGCGCCCCCTGTTCTCTCTCTGCAGCTGAAGTCAGTTTGTTTGCATCACCCAAATCTCCTATAGCTGCAGTCTGTTTAGCTTTTTATTGTTTACATGAAGCCATTTCAACTTAGGAGATCTATATGGATCTTTCACTGTGCAGCACTGTGTAGGTGATTTTTGTGAGGATCCTGTTTTTCATTCCCTTTCGTCCAGGGAAATAACTTTGAAGGGTGATGCTTCTCACTGCTGTACTTGTGTCACTGAATTGCTGTTTGATAAATTCTCACTCAGTTTTACACAAGGGCTTGCCTTCCCACGAAGACTAGGAGCCCCCGAAGTTCACCATCATCTCCCTGGCAGCGTGGCAGGAAGGTGGGAGGGTTTATGTTAAAGTGGAATTAAACGTGGCAAGTAATGGTGCCATTCTTCTATAAGGCTTACGTTGCGATATCACGATATCAACTTTGATATTAGTCACGAAAGGCCTTGGCTAAGAAAGAAAGGTGAAATCTATACTGAAGAAGACACCATACTTTCTGTAGAAATTGTAGAAATGCATTGAGTGTAGTTCAAAATTATTTTCTTGTAATTCTGCGTGGAAGTGTAAGCATAAGAACATAATTTACTCAACCGTAGCGTGACACAATTTGGGGAATGATGTCTGAATCCTACATTAAGGCTCTAAGACTATGAAGCCTTAAATAATAATGACTTGTTTGGCTGATATCATCCTAGAATTTGTGATGTAATTTTCATAATGCAGTTTTCATTGGCTGGAAATTTTGGAAAGCTTCCTTGTAATTTTTACTTTTGAAGGGGTTCATGCTCATATTACCTAAGCTGTGGTTTCTTTAACGCTTAAGGCTCCCTTTGCTGATGTGAGCACACCACCCGGTGAGGAGTTAAAGGTTTCCCAGCTCAATACTGCTCTCCTTGAGGTGAATTCTGCATGTCCATGCTTCGTATTACCGGGTCTCATTAAACACTACAGAAATTGTGTATGAGCCGTTGTAAGCACCATAGGACATTGACCAGACCAAGCAGCCGCCTTTTGAGGATATCTAATTGATGCATGTTTTCACATATCACAGGTCGACCCTGACACGCAGTACGTTCTGACTAGTAAGCCCTTGAATTCTGGTCTCATGGTAAGTACTGAGTTTAGTAGCTGAGGGCTTCCTCGAATACTCTGAGTTTTCAACATGACTGGCGTAGAAGTTGCTGTTACATTGCAGGGCTGGACATTGTCACTGATGTGGTGTTATTCCTGTACTATAGTCCCAGGATCCAAAAGCTGTGTGTACCTCAGGGGATGCACCTCAACCCTCCAGAGATGTGACGCAGGTTATGCGTGACTCGTCACCTCTTGCAGCTAGTCAGGGCACAGATTCTTTCCATTCAGTTTCCCTAATGGAGTCTCCCTTTAGTACAAGTACATCTCAAGATCTAATTGTGGTCAAAAGCTCAAAGGTTTGCAACAGTGATGCTACTATGCTTTATTATATGGTTTTTGCACTTTTATGAACAAGTTATTGTGTTTTAACAAGAAGAATGGACTCTGATCACTTTTACTCCATGAGATTAGGACCACTCGGGTTTTACATCTGTCCCACCGGGAATCCAGACCAAAATCAGACCGTTCCTCTCTCCCGTTAGCCCTCTTCATGGACATGATGGTGGGTTAAGAGTTCGGCAACCAAGAGTACTGGTAAAGCTATGGTCAGCAGGTGGCACTGTTGTACAACGGGTGTGTGAGGAGTGAGGGTGCGTGATGAAATGCACACTTGAATAGGGGTGGCTTGGTTTTCCGTGATGGGCACACGTCTGTGGTGTTATGTCGGAATGAGTTTGCTGTAGTGATTTTCCTGTGGAGCGTCCCATTCTGCAGCACTGTGGTGGTAACTGAAGGCATTTTCAGCATGCAAGCAATATTGTGGTGAATTACTAGTGACTGCAGTAGCTGCTCGATTGTCTTTTGAAATCTCTGTCCTGCAGGCTGTCTACTCCTTTACTGAGTATTAGCAGCTTCTTGCCTAACGAATACTAACGAACTTTGCATTTCACTACAGATTGAGAAGTTATCTGCAGCGGAGCTGACCACAAAAACCCCAGAAAGAGACGTGTTAAAAGAAATGTTTCCCAATGAGACCCTCAACACCCCCACTGGAATCAGGTCAGTTATTAAGCGCTCTCTCTCTCTCTCTCTCTCTCTCTCTCTCTCTCTCTCTCTCTCTCTCTCTCTCTCTCTCTCTCTCTCCTCCTCTCTCTCTCCTCCTCTCTCTCTCTCTCCTCTCTTTCTTTCTCTCCTCCTCTCTCTGCTCTCCTCTCCGCAGGCCTCTCCTAGTCTCATCTTTCTTCCTCTCCTCATCTCCCATCCTCTCAACTTTTTCCTTTCTGAGGGGAGCCATCGTTTCGTCTCTCACTCTCTTATATCCTTCTTTTCTTCCCTGCTTTTATGCTAATTATCTTCTCCCTCTTTTCTCTCAGTCTCACACTCTCGTAGCATCTTTCCATCAATCTTTCTCTTTCTCACATTCTTCTCTTCTCTTTCTTCTCTTTTCAGTCTCCCCCTCTCTCTTTTCTCGTCGTCCCTACTCCGTTCTCTCCTCGCCTCTCTCCTCTCTCTCCATCTCACTCTCACCTCTCTTCTTCTCTGGTCCTTTCTCTCTCGATCCAGGTCGTTAGGTCTCTCTATGTCTCTCTCACTCTCGTTTCTCTCTGTTTCTCTCTCTCGAGCCTCTCCTCTTCACCTCGCGCATCCTGCTCTTCTGTTCTCTCTTCTTCTCTCTTTCTTTTCTCTCCTCTTTATTTCTCATCTCTCTTACTTTCTCTATATATATATATATATATATATATATATATATATATATATATATATATATATAGTGTGTGTGTGTATAAAATATGGTGTGGGGATGTATCAGAGCCGAGACTGTGAGCCAGGCCTTCTTGTCCATCATCACTGTCTGATGTCACAAATGCACTTCTGGAAGAATGGTCATAAATTCAAATAAACGCACCCCTAAGGCTTGTGGAAAGCCTTCCCAGAAGAGAGGAAGCTGTTATAGCTGCAAAGGGTGGGCCGACTTCATATTAAACCATATGGATTATGAATGGGATGTCACTCAAGTTCATATGCGTGCGAAGGCAGACGAGCAAATACTTTTGGCAATATAGTGTGTGTAAGTGATTACAATATTAGAGTGAAAGGATACGTTTATTGGGGACCAGCGTACCATTGAAAGGAGGCTCTAGTCCCCTGTTTGGCCACTTCTAGCCTGGATACGAGATGATACACAGCCTCCGTACTCAAACCTGATCGTTGAAGGATCCCAAACAGAACTTGGCTTCGTCGCTAAGGATGATGTGGTTACAGCCCACGTTTCTTCTTCTTGACCCCACTGCAAACATAGGTGATGGTGGCTGGCTGGTCACCTGGAAATTATCCGGGCTCTGTCCAGGATCCAACGGGAAGCAGCATGTATGATCTAAAGTAATGAACTATTGTAATCCTTTATTTGCTCTTAGGATACCATTGCAGTACTTAAGGAGCCACTTGTTTATTCTGTGGCCTGTGTCGCTGACTATGCTGTTTATTACCGATTGGTCATTTTCGGTGTCTGTTTTCAAACGATTTGCATCAGAGGGCGCTGATGATGATGGAAGTGTGGTTTGGCTGAAAACAGTGCTTTCGATGAAACGGCTCTCGCACCCCACTGTGTGAATGGGGCTACACCTTTCAAGTTTCAGAACACGAACAAGAAAGTTGTGCATGTAGTGCCATTGTTGTAATGAGACATTTGTAACCTGACTCGCTCTCACTGCTTTCCTCAGTGCTACCCCCCGCAAGCCAATCAGAGGGGCGGCCGGCCGGCCGTTCAGCGACGCGTGGCTGGATAACCTGCGTCCACGCCTGGGCGAGTTCAAACACACCAGCTCATCCTACGTAGAGAACCGATCGGTTCTGCGTCTCAATTCCGTCCCGCTCTCGCCCACTAAATTCCCAGCGCCCCCGAGTAGCCCGAGTGTTCAGGTTAAGACCGGGCGCCGTCTGCCAGTGTGGGTACAGCTACTGCTGCTCAGCGCCGTTGCCGGCTTCCTGTTCTTTGTCTACCAGGCCATGGAGAGCAACGAGATGAACCCATTTGTACAACCAGACAGTAGCGGCGCGTTGGACGCTACCGGAAAATGAACTTCCTGCAGTCTTTCTATTTCCTTCTTTTTTAAAATTCTCCAACAATAATGTGCCCTGCTACGTTACGCACCCTCAAACATTTCCTGAGCAACGGAAAAACCCCGACGGACTTCTGTCCTCGTATGGGAAGGCAGTTTTCCTGAGTTTAGCTTTTTGTCAGAACGCCTGCACGTCCCCTCAGCCAGAAGCAGAGGTAAATCCACAACTGGTTTTTCCATGTACAGTTGGGAATAGGTTTGCAGGGACTGGTTCTGTTTCAGTGGGCAGGTATCTCGCTCTCTCGGTGCTAGGTTTGCTTGCTTGTTGACAATAAGCATGTGACATTGAAGATGTGAAATGTGTTTCCTGAACATTTATATATAATGGCTTACTAATGAATTAGGATTTGGGGATTCTTAATGAGATTAGTCCGACTCTGTGATAGCTCAAGTACGAACAGCCTTAAACTTAACCCGTGCTCTTCAATGGCTTCAATCCCACGTTGCACTTGGTGTAGCAGGATAGTCTGAGACAGATTTTCCCATGTATTTAGCGTGGTTATCCTGCTGTATGTGTTTGTAAATGTAACGGGACACATTATGAACCCTTTGTTTAATGTATAACACAATACAGCTAATGCCCTGTTAATCTGAGCACACTACATAAAAAGCCTCCTGATTGTTTTAATATGTTCATAAATGTATTCGACAGTCATGTAATCTTGTCGACGATGATTATACAGTTTTAATATTGGCATACATTTTCTGCTAGCTCTAAACCTTTCACAAGTGATGGTGGATGTGGATAAACATTTTAAAATATATTTGGCTATCCAGACTGTATGAATTGCTGCCTTTTAAACAACCACGGAAGACCGAAGTATTGATCTTGGTGAGAGGCCACTTCACTTGTAATTTCATCATTGGATATTCACCAGTCCTTCTGTATTTGTGTTTATTGGACAATGTTAAGCATCGAGGTTAAATCCTTTAACAGATACGTGCTTTTGAAATGAATGCTTGGGGTTTTATACTGTAGGTGACACCATTTAATTTGTAGAAATAATAAAATAATGGTTAACTTCATCATCATTGCATTATTTTACGTGTCCTTTAAGAATTCAGTGCATTTGTTTATACACAATCTTCAGAATTGAGAAATGGCAAAAAATGAGAGCACCAGAATTAGGGCTGCAACTAATGATTATTTTAATAATCGATTAATCGGTCAATAATTTTTTTCGATTACCATATTTTTCGGACCATAAGGCGCACTTAAAATCCTTTAATTTTCTCAAAAATCGAAACAGCGTCTTTAAATGCGGTGTGTCTAATGTATGAATTAATTCTGGTTATGGTTTCTGACCTAGAACCCACTGTAGATGGTACACGGCGCTCATAAATCTGTCAAAATGTTTTAGCATGGTCTTGGTAAGTTACGAAGCTTACGGCAACCGTAGTGCGCAGCATCGCTGAGTAATACTGTATGTGCTTCAGCATTAGGGTACGTGCATTCATTCATTTATTTTCGAAGCGGATTTCAAACACAACGCTATCAGTCACGCAGTACAACATGGTCATAGAGCAGCTGCGAGAGAATTCAACATTAACGAATCAATGGTACGAAAGTGGAGGAAGCAAGAAGACGCCCTGCGCCAGGTAAAGACCAAACTGAGGTTCTGAGGGAACTTAAGAGTTTTGTTTCATTTCATGGCGCCTTATACCCCGGTGCGGCTTTATGTATGAAAATAGATCCGTTAGCAGGCGACATTTATATTGTGTCTTATAGCCCCGGAAAATAGGGTAATCGAATCGGGTAAAACAAAAAAACAAAAAAAATTCCATGTCTTATCCAGAATATACATTAAATATAACAGAGCAAATAGTGCTTACAATAAATGAATTACAAAAAAATTAATTTTATTAATAAATTTTAAAATAACAAATTAAATAATAAAGAAAAATAAGTGCATCTCTGATGCAAACACTACATACAAACCCATTCACTCCCTTTCTTTAGGAACTTTGCATTGCAATCCAAAAATGTTATCATGTCAACATGCTCCAGGCTAAAGCTGGCTCTCTTTTTAGAGACTATGGCCCTGTCCACACGAACACAGGTATTTTTAAAAACTTAGCTTTTTCTATGCGTTTTGACCGTTCGTCCACATGAAAACGGACTTTCTTTTTGCAAAACTCCTTCCAGGGTGAAGATTTTCAGAAACTCCTTTTTCAGCGTTTTCGTGTGGACTGGGAAAACGAAGTTTCTTGCTTGTAACGTCACTTTGTGCGCCGTTATCTCCTTTGTTTACATGAGGCGATTTTGTGCAATAGCGGACGTAGCCAAAATAGTGCCAGCTGTAACACTGCTGACCGAACTTGTTACAAATCTACAAATAAATTTACAATTATTACTTTTTCATTACACTTAAGAACAGAGGCGTCAGAATGCGCTACGGAGGTCACTACTATATCCATCACACCCACGAAGCAGTTCCCGCCCCCACAGCGTCGCCGGTTTTGGACGAGACCCAGTCGGACCTCTCGTTGGTGGGATAGCTTTCAAAACGAAGTGGTTGTTGAAGAACAATGGCGAGAAAATGTTCGTATGCATAGGACATCGCTGTTGTCGCTGAGTGAGCAGCTTCGCCGGCATATAGGACTGCTGTTTGGCTCTGCTCTTGGCATCGAACGTGGGTGCGTTTTGCTTTTCATGTGGACGAAGTTTTTTGTTTAAACAGTGCTTGTGTGGACGGGATGTTTTATATAAACGAACTCGAAAACCCCCGTTTTAGAAAATACCCGTGTACGTGTGGACATAGCCTTAACGCTAACTTATTTTGAAGATTCCGCGTCCGCACCGGCTCCGTCTCGCTCTGTTCAATCGTTCGTGTTTTTTTCCAGCGCTGACCGCAAGTACTGCAAGTAAAGTAAGCGGATATGATAAGGCGGGGGACACATAAATCATGCGACACGACGAATCGATAATGAAATTCGTTGTCGACACTTTTAATAATCAATTATTATCGGCGGCCCAACCAGTTATTAGGTTTAGGGGGCAAACACTTTTTCACACAGGGCCATATAGGTTTGGATTTTTTTCTCCCTTAATAATAAACACCTTCATTTAAAAACTGCATTTTGTGTTTGCTTGTGTTGTCGTTGACTGATATTTAAACTGGTTTGATGCTCCGAAACACTTCAGTGTGACAAACATGCAAAAAAAAAAAAAGAACTCTGGAAGGGGGCAAACACTTTTTCACACCACTAAGTAATCTGATAATAAGGAACCTCTGGGTTTCCAAGACTCGGGCAGTAATCAGATTTCTACGTTTTATTAAATGGTCAAATATTCAATTTTCTCAAGCCTATACCGCGTTCCACAAAGTGTTTGATAGCTGTTTAGTGGATTGGCAGATCCCGTGAGAAAATAAATCAATGAGGTCTATGGAAACGAGCAAGATGCTGCCGAAGTCTGTTAGATAACTGGACCTGGCAACCATGTTATGTTCTGTGCTCATTGCAGACTGAGAGAACCGATTGAAACCGTAGTATGGGTATAGATGCTCTGAGAAATGAGATGACTCGGCTAAAACCTAACCTAACCCTAGCCCTTATCGGATTTCTGAATCTGATATCTAGATTGGAGAATGCTGTTCACATGATCGCTTGAATAAATCGGGTAACTGATAGAAATGCGACTATGATCGGATTATTAAGAGCATTTAAATGCACTCTCTGCTCCCCTATCTGCTTCTGGGCATTGTTTGAGTGCATATGCAGGCTGAGAAGACTGACTGAATCAGAGTAAGCATATACATACAGTGAGAAATCTGATTACTGAGATGAGATCAAGCGCTCTGTACCAGATTTCTTAATCTGATTTCTAGTCCTTAATCCGATCTGGGAAATTGGAGCATGCTGTTTACATGACCACTTGGATAATCAGGGAAATGGATGTAAACACACTCATTTTGCTTTAAAACACTCAAGTCATGACAAATGAAATGGTTCTGAAAATTACATTCAAAAAATGAAAAACTAAAATAACACGATGATCCCCCTGAGTTAGTACTTTGTATGGTGCGTTTTGCTTTAATTATAGCCGCCAATATGTTCATACCAGCTTTGCACATCCGGATTGGTAAATATTTGCTCTTTTTTCCTTACGAAGTTATTTGAGTTCAGTCAGATTTCGTGGTGATGCACTGCTCTCTTCAAGTCCATCCACAGAATTTCCATCAGATTTTGTTCAGGGAAGGCAGGGTTTCAGTAGGGCATGATGATTTTATAGGCAGTGTATCTAGTGCAATAGGGGGATGGTTTTGCAGTTTTATGATTATTTCATATTTTAAAGCATACAGTTATATATCCAGCACACTCTGAATCAAGAGAAGTGCAGTAAGTGTCCAGGACAGTGTAAGCTGTCGACTCTGTTTTCCTATACTTTGCCTAATGACACCATTATGAAACATTTCCATAAGCACTTCATTCCTTTCTTATGAAGATTTTATTACAACCCCAAATCAGAAAAAGTTGGGACGCTATGGAAAATGCTAATAAATAATATATGCAGTGTTCCTTATATTTCCTTTGACTCTTATTTCATTGCAGATGGTATGAACCCAAGATATTTCATGTTTTTTCTGGTAAACTTCATTTGTCAATAATAATCAGTTCCTGCATTTCAGGCCTGCAACACATTCCAGAAAAAGTTAGGTCGAGTAATGAGGTAACTTTTCTAGCAAAGTTGCAAGGTTTATGTTTACTCTCAAATGAGGTTTCACTTCTTAACTGAGCTGTTCCAAAACTGTTAGCATTTCCTTTTGCATCTTGGCTCTCTCAGACTTGGATTACCTCAGAGAACACAGCAGCACCTGCTGCACTCTCTCCAGCTTTCTCATTCTCATACTCCTTGTCGAGGTGGGGGAACAGGTCTGCTTATCTGCTCGTCATATTAAACACCAGTTAACCTAGTGTAAGTCCGTGCTCTGTGGTATGTAGGAACAGGGATCTATCAAAGTCTAAGTTTTACAGCGTGTTTACGGAAGTATGTGGCATGGTGGCGCTGCACTTAGTACTGTAACCTCACATGGATCATTCGTGCCGACTAGGCACAGGTTTTCCCACGACCCTGACCAGGAGCAAGTGGACATGAAAATGAATGAATATTCAAAGATCTACATCATGACACGAACAAAGGAGTTTTCTGAAGATCTCAGAAAAAGACTTGTTGGTTCTCATCAGGCTGGAGAAGTTTATAAAACTACAGTGGCACCTCGGCTCTCAACCGTCTCGGAACTTGTTGATTTCGGTTCTCAACGCTTTTGACTAGAAAGGTTTGAATTGGTTTCTCCCAGTCCTCTTCTGGATCATCCATATGCTCTCTGGCAAACTTCAGACGGGCCTGGACATGTACTGGCTTAAGCAGGGGGGCACGCCTGGCACTGCAGGATCTGAGTCCCTCTCGGCGTAGTGTGTTACTGATGGTAGCCTTTGTGTTACTTTGGTCCCAGCCCTCTGCAGGTCATTCATCAGGTCCCTGCTCCGTGTAGTTCTGGGATTTTTGCTCACCGTTCTCATGATCATTTTGACCCCCACAGGATGAGATCTTGTGTGGGGCCCCAGATCGAGGGAGATTATCAATTGTCTTGTATGTCTTCCATTTTTCTTTACAATTGCTCCCACAGTTGATTTATTCACACCAACCTGCTTGCCTATTGTAGATTCACTCTTTCTCAGTCTGGTGCAGGTCTACAATTTTCTCCTGGTGTCCTTTCAACAGCTCTTTGGGTCTTGGCCCAATGGTTGAGTTTGGAGTCTGACTGTTTTGAGGCTGTGGACAGGTGTCTTTTATACAGATAACGAGGTCAAGCAAGGTGCCATTAATACAGGTAACGAGTGGAGGACAGAAGAGCCTTCTTAAAGAAGTTACAGGTCTGTGAGAGCCAGAAATCTTGCTTGTTTGTGGGTGATCAAATACTTATTTTTCACTATGATTTACAATTAAATTCTTTAAAAATCATACAGTGTGATTTCCTGGATTTTTTTTCTCATTTTGTCTCTCATAGTTGAAGTGTAGCTGTGACGAAAATTACAGACCTCTCTCATCTTTCTAAGTAGGAGAACTTGCACAATCAGTGGCTGACTAAATACTTTTTTGCCCCACTGTATATGCATACAAAGTCCTGAAGTTTTCGTATTTGTAAAGTGCTCTGTTACGATGTTACTTTCTTTAACAACATAGAAAAATCACATGGTAGGAGTTAATTTGTTGCAAAAGATGTTTGCGTATGTAAACCGTGTGTTTCCACTGACGAAGAAGATTGAATATCTTTATTAATTCTTATGCATTGCATTATGCATGTTATTGTTCGTAACAGTGCCTAATAAAGTTGAACGTTTTGGCTTTGGTCGTTCTCACCAAGAGCCAGTGAATGTTATGCTTTGAACGTTCTCATCATAAATATCTGGCCTTAAGGGTGTTTTTTGCTTATGTGCCCGTGGTTCAGGGTTCTCACCAGAGCAGTCAGTCCTCCAGGAACAATTCTCACTATGTCTGTGAGAGTGACCAAACCCAAACCCAAATAACCCTAGTAATGTGTAACCTGTAACCTGTACACAGACACATACCAAACGTTTAAAGAGAACAAACACCCATCAGTCAATCATGTTTATTGTCATATCGCATTTAAACAGGTGTTTAGGTGAGAGAAAAACTTTGGTATGAGTATCTTCACAGTTCCTTTCAGAATAAACTTAAGACACAAATGGTAAAACATGCTGGCTCATAGGAGCCCGTACATAATAAAGGCCGTCCACACGTAACCACATAATGTATTAACTATATGACATATAAAGTAAATAAAATAAAGATACATAGTTAAGGATTTATATAAAAAAAGTGCCCAAGACCTGACACTAGGATTAAATTTTGGGCAGTGGAATTGGGCAACTTCTGGGGGGAAAACAGTCAGAGATAATAGTGGTGTGGGAGCCCCAGGAAGGGGAGGAGATTTTCCAAAAGCTGAAAAACAACCGTGACATAATGTCTAGGCATAACTTAAAGAAAAGTATAAGAGCCTGGGAAACTGGTGGATGTTGACATTTCCACATTGTGTTTATGGTATGTTCATGTTCTGTTGCTGACACTCATTAATTAATGCAAGAAATTGCTGTTTGCTTCTCGACTGAAAACTTTGACTCGGCTCCAGTGATTTTTTTTCAAAAACTACGACAGCCCACTGATACACAAACGCAGAAGTCTTAAAATAGCCACAAATTCTGTACAAGTGTTTTGAGTAGTGTACATTATACAGGCAACATACTTTAGAGATTGTTCTCAAGCTAATGTTTGTAATTGTCTTACTTGACAAAAAGATCATTTTAGGATAACCTACCTCTAAGTATGCTAATACCCATGCAGCTGAAACCAGATGGCAAGTAGGAGTTTTTAAACTGATCATTTTTGACACATTTGATAGTAAATGCTGTTGTTTTAAGGGTGCATGGGAAAATGTAAATATGAAAGTGTCCGTGGTGTGTAAGAGGCTCCCCTAATGACCTGTCCTACGTTCTTTATCTGTATCTGGGGTTTAGGTGAAATATTTATAAAAGGCAGGAAGAGGGCGCCCAAGAGTGATGAAATCTTTAGAACTCAAACCAATCTATACACTATTTAGCTGGGTCGACTTTGAGCTCTTCTGATCAATTACTTATTTATTTATTATTTTTGGAACCAGTGAAGCTATATAGTGACTATGTCACAGTTTCATGACAACTTTCCACACAAAAGTGCAAGGGCTCAAGCCACCCTGAGATCTGTGTGTTCACCTGCCTATCTGTTATCATGTTATCACTTCCATTATGCTGTGTCTTAAAAAATATTTATGGATTAAAGCTAAAAAACATTCATGTTTATTTGTTTGTTCATTAGTTTAGTTAATGGAGAATCAGCATCAAAGGCTGTTTTCACGACAGACACAAGGTTATATCAACACCCTAGGCATGGGTCAATTTAGAGTAACCCATCAACCCAATGCATCACCCACTGGGCCTGAGTCGCCACAGAAACTTGAACTCAGGTCTTCCCAGTGCTGGGGAAGTGTGTTAGTGGATGCAGCACCTGTGCACTCTTTGTATACATACAGTGATGTGAAAAAGTCTTTGCCCCCTTCCTGATTTCTTGGTTTATTTTTGTGCATGTTTGTCACACTTAAGTGTTTCGGAACATAAAACCAGTTTAAATATTAGTCAAAGACAACACAAGTAAACACAAAGTGCAGTTTTTAAATGAAGGTGTTTCTTATTAAGGGAGAAAAAAAATCCTAACCTACATGGCCCTGTGTGAAAAAGTGATTGCCCCCTAAACCTAATAACTGGTTGGGCCGCCCTTAGCAGCAACAACTGCAACCAAGCATTTTGTGATAACCTTACAATGAGTCTTTTACCACAGCGTTGTGGAGGAATTCTGGCCGCGCTCATCTTCGCAGAATTGGGGGTTGTAATTCAGCCACCCTGGAGGGTTTTCCAGCATGAACGGCCTTTGTAAGGTCATTGCCACAAAGCATCTCAATAGGATTCAGCTCAGGACTTTGACTAGGACACTCCAAAGTCTCCATTTTGTTTTCCCCTTCAGCCATTCAGAGGTGGACTTGCTGGTGTGTTTTGGATCATTGTCCTGCTGTAGAAACCCAAGTTCGTTTCAGCTTGAGGTCCACCAACAGATGGCCGGAGATTCTCCTTCAGGATTTTTTGGTAGCAGCAGAATCCATAGTTCCATTTATCACAGCAAGTCTTCCAGGTCCTGAAGCAGCAGAACAGCCCCAGACCATCACACTACCACCACCATATGTTACTGCTGCTATAATGTTCTCTTTCTGAAATGCTGTTACTTTTACACCAGATGTAATGGGACACACACCTTTCAAAGAGTTCAGCTTTTGTCTCGTCAGTCCACAGAATGTTTTTCCAAAAGTCTTGGGGATCATCGAGATGTGTTCTGGAAAAATTGAGACGAGCTTTAATGTTCTTTTTGCTCAGCAGTGGTTTTGGTCTTGGAACACTGACCTTAACTGAGGCAAGTGAGGCCCGCAGTTCTTTGGATGTTGTTGTGGGGTCTTTTGTGAAATCCAAAGCTTTAGAAATGGCTTCATAACCCTTTCCAGACTGATAGATCTCAGTGACTGTCTGTCTCAGTTGTTCCTGAATTTCTTTGGATCTCGGCATGATGTGTAGCTTTTAAGGATCTTTTGGTGTACTTCACTTTGTCAGGCAGGTCCTATTTAAGTGATGTCCTGATTGAGAACAGGTGTGTCAATAATCAGGCCTGGGTGTGGCTAGAGACAGTCAACTCAGGTGTGATAAACCATAGTTATGTTATAACAAGGGGGCAATCACTTTTTTATACAGGGCCATGTAGGTTTGGATTTTTTTCCTCCCTTAATAATAAAGACCTTCATTTAAAAACTGCATTTTGTGTTTACTTGTGTTGTCTTTGACTAATACTTAAATTGGTTTGATGTTCCAAAATACTGAAGTGTGACAAACATGCAAAAAAATAGGAAATCAGGAAGGGGGCAAAGACTTTTTCACACCACTGTATTACTAAAAGTATTAAGGGGTTGTTGTTTTATTCCACGTTTCTTTGCAAATTTTTGCATTATCTTTCTATATAATGTTACATTTCCACCAAATTTTCCAAAATTTAAAATTGAAGTACATTTTATTTCATTTGCTACTGATCATCAATTCCTGCATTTCAAATTTGCAACACATTTGCTCACTTACTGTAATTAAGTACTGTATTATTTTCAGCATTTCTTCTTTACTGGAGTATTTCTACAACTTAAGACTTTACTTTTTTAGTAATTTTACTTTACTTTTTTTTTATTGTACTTTCGACTCAACCAGATTTATGAAACTTCTGTAGTTAGTAGTTACATTTGAGTAGATAAAAAGTCCAAGGAGTAGTGTTGTGCTTTTCCACTGACTGGATGACCAGGTCCAGTCCTCACACGAAGCTGTTCTTCCAGTACCACTTCTGGCTTCACTCAAGCTGTTCTTTCTTCATCAGTTCCAGTTCTCATATCATTACTCAGACCACATCAGAGAGCAATGACTTCCCCTCTCCTCCTCCGGCTGACTGAGGATGCCATGCCACTGAAGCTTACTGTGTCTGCTGAGGAACAAGAACCTACAGTGATTCTACAACTCCAAACCAGAAAAAGTTGGGACAGCATGGAAAATGCAAATAAAAAAATATGCAGTGTTTCTTACATTTACTTTGACTTTTATTTAATTTCAGACAGTATGAACCTGAGATATTTCATGTATTGTCTGGTCAACTTGTATTTCAAGCATGCAACACATTACAAAAAAAGTTGAGACACAGGCAATTTAGGGCTAGTAATGAGGTAAAAAACGACATCTGATGTCAACAGGTAATGATAATCATGATTTGGTACAAAAGCAGTATCCACGAAAGGCTGAGTTTTTGAGGTACAAAGATGGGCAGAGGATCTCCAGTTTGTCAACAAATGCGTGAAAAAAATGATTGAAATATTTTAAATCACTGTTCCTCAAAGAAAGACCGGAAGAGATTTGCATATTTCAGTCCTATCGTTTTTTTATTTAGCTCATTTTGCATTTAGATTGGGACGCATGGCTTGGGTTACTGGGCCCCTGGCTGAGTGTGTCTGGTGGGCTGTCTGGCTGGGATGGCCTTTAGTCCCTTTGATCTTGTCTTGGGCAAAGCTGGGGGTTCATAATCAGTGAGACTTATGGTGATCTGTGGCGTTGGTTGCTGTGTTGCCGCCTCTCAAGTGTGATCACTCAAGTTTGTTGATTGCTTGTTTGCAGGTTTGTTGAGGTGGGTTGCTCATGTCTCATGTGATCCCTCTTGTGTTACTTTCTGATTCTTCTCTTTCTAGCTATGCTGTTTTTGCTAATGCTGCCGGAGTCTCATGCTACAGTTAGTATCAGTGGTTCAGTCGTGATCTGGTAATAGACTCTGTGCTCTTAAAAATAGCAAACTACATTTGCTCTTTTCTCTCTGAGCATGTGTTCCGGTACCAGCTCCAGCCCCACACACTAAGCTGTTCCTCTGCTTCAGTCCCGTCCAAGCTGTTCTTCCATCATCATCTCCAGCCCCACTTTACTGAGACCACAAAGGGCAGTAACTCTCTCCTTCCTCCGGTCGAATGAGGAAGCCACGCCACCAAGACTTTCCAAGATCCTACAGTCAGGCTATGTTCTAGACTTAATAATGCTGATATGCATATTTTTACATTATCATATGCAATATTTCTCCTCACTATTGGCTTATATACTCTTCATAAAATTTCACTTTAATTAGATAGCTGGGTTAATTCTTACTTATAACATCTAAGCCACCCAAGGAGGTTGGGTCCCTGTTTGAGTCTTGGTCCTCCGATGGTTTCTTCCTTATAATGTTTAGGGAGTTTTTTCCTTGCCACTGTCACCCTAGACTTGCTCAGTTTGGGATTAGACTTATAAATTAAAATATAAACTACAATTGTAAAGCTGCTTTGAGACAATGCTCCATTTTAAATAGTGCTATAGAAATAAATCTGACTTTGGCCAAATTTCCTCCCAGTCTCTGTCTTACACTGATTAATACCGAGCCCTGTCAGGGCTGGTAAATGTGTCTGTGTATATGGGCTGTGTAATAAAACGCACTACAGGCAAATCTGTTCTGCCTGAAGTCTCTGGGTTTCCATGCTGACAGCTCAGTGGTGTCAACAGTGGGATCACGAGCATCCCCTATCGGCAAGATGGCTGGAAGACATGACTGAAAACTCAGAGTAGCAAATCCACCACGCAAACCCCTCCAGTGGCAAGTGGGCACCGGTAAATCGCACACAAACACAGATGCTGTACACTGTTGGCATTTGTAGCGTGCCGACATGGCGCAGGATTTGGAGGAGATATGTTTACCTATTGCCGCTGCCACAGGCCTAACTGAGTGATGAAGTTTTGCACAGCACTCAGGAGCAGGACGAGGGACTCCAGCGCTAGATACAGCTGGGCCATAGACCCAATTGGGCAGATGTGACCCCTCATGGGGCGGCCCTGATGGCCTACGTGTCTCAGTGGAACTCAGTGGAACACCGTGTGTGTGCATGATGGGCTTTTATGTCACTGGTGGGATGAACCCTCCAGTATGGCAGTGGTGTGGCAATTGTTAGTCCCATAGGGCATTGTGTAGTGACGTTCTTGCATGATCTGGCTGTTGTTGGGCACTTTGGCATCACAAAAACACTTCGCACCACTGGTACATGTTAGTACAATGGAGTATTTTACCAAATGGCCCGAGGCGTATGAGTGCCCGTTCAAAGTGCAGCCACCACAGCTGCGTGTCTGCTGGAGAATGTCTTCTGCCAGTTTGGGGTGTCTGAAGAACCAAGTGACCAGGGATGGAATTTCGTGTTCCAGGTCATGGCAGTGTTGATGGCAGTGCTAATTATAGGTGATGACGGAAGCTTTGAATCTGAAAGTGCAATTATTATTGATTTAGCATACACATAGGTGTGCACAGGCTCTTTAGGATTATCTTGTTTGCTGCTAAGAGTAAATTCTGATTTAACATATGATTTGGGTGCTTTTGTAATGAATGACTGACTCATCAAAATGAAAGTAGCCATACCAATTCCATGTCACTGTTTCCAATAAACATTAATAGTAACACTACGCATATGTTCATCTCCATGTGAACCTCGGATAAACGAAAACTTACTTTTATAGACTTGCTTTTATCTGTGCTTGTCTACATTCAGCATGGTCAAACTGAAAATAGACTTCTGGCTCTGCTTTAACAACTGAAACATGACCACAACTGTTGATAGCAGGCCAGAGCTATTCCTTTTACAGATGTTTTCTTCCAGAAATGAATGACAGCAACAGCACCAGTGAAAGCTGATCAAATACAAGTATTGAACTTTAACTTTAGTCTTCAGTTTGCTGAAACACCTTTCAGAAGCACTGTTACTATAATACACAGTGAACCCTCTGCTTTAGCTACAGTTATCTGCCCTGTTTCTGTCATAGTGACATTTTATGTTATGGCTAAATTTGATTGATAATATGGTTAATTGGGATTTATTTAATATTGCAATATGCACTATATTGCCTGGAGTTTATATCAACCCAAAAGTTACATCCACAAACATGGGTATTATTATGGAATGGACTTTGCTTCTACAACAGCCTTCACTCTCCTGAATGTCTTTCCAAGATTTTGTAGCATGACTGTGAGGTCAAGCACTGATGTTTGACAGTAATCTCTGACTCACTAATGCCTTTACAATGAATCTTAAAAGTGTCTTATAGACTTAAGATCAGGGCACTGTGCAAGCCAGCTAAGTTCTCCATCAAAGTTGGCAAACCATTACATATGGTCTATATTTCAAGGGGACAGGCAGAAATTCTAATGTTTCCTGTAACCAATTAGCCTATGTGCATTTATTATGGAACTATTATTATGGAGTCATTGTTTGGAAGTGTTAGGTGGGAACACAGAAATTTGTGAACCCTTTAGAATTATTTTTATTTCTCTGCATACATATGACCCAAAACATCATCAGACTTTTACACATGTCCTAACAATTGATAAACACATGAGACAAATATTATACTTGGTAATTTATTATTGTGAAGAAATCACTCATATCTGTGAGTGGCAAAAGTATGTGACCCTCTAGGACTAGCTGTTAATTTGAAGGTGAAATTAGAGTCAGGTGCTTTCAATCAATGGGATGCCAATCAGGTGTGAGTGGGCCCCCTGTTTTATTTAAAGAACAGGGATCTATCAAAGTCTGCTCTTCACAACACACGTTTGTGGAAGTGTATCATGGTACGGACAAAGGAGATTTCTGAGGAGCTCAAGAAAAGAGTTATTGATGCTCATCAGGCTGAAAAAAAAGGTTACAAAACCATCTCTAAAGAGTTTGGACTCCACCAATCCACAGTCAGACAGATTGGTACAAATGGAAGAAATTTCAAGCCCATTGTTACCCTCCCCAGAAGTGGTCGACCAACAAAGATCATATCCAAGAGCAAAGGTGTGTAATAGTTGGCGAAGTCACAAACGACCCCAGGGTAACTTCTAAGCAACATGAAGGCCTCTCTCACATTGGCTCAATGTTAATGTTCATGAGTCCACCATCAGAAGAACATTGAACAACAATGGTGTGCATGGCAAGGGCTGCAAGGAGAAAGCCACTGTTCTCCACAAAGAACATTGCTGCTTGTTTGCAGTTTGCTAAAGATCCACGTGGACGAGCCAGAAGGCTATTGGAAGAATGGGGTTTTGTGGACGGATGAGGAACCAAAATAGAACTTTTTTTAGTTTAACAGAAAAGCGTTATGTTTGGAGAAAGGAAAAAAACAACTGCATTCCAGCACAAGAACCTTATCCCATCTGTGAAACGTCGGTGGTGGTAGTATCATGTTTTGGGCCTGTTTTGCTGCATCTGGGGCAGGATGGCTTGCCATCATTGATGGAACAATGAATTCTGAAATGATATCAGAGAATTCTAAAGGAAAATGTCAGGACATCTGTCCATGAACTGAATCCCAAGAGAAGGTTGGGTCATACAGCAAGACACCGACCCTAAGCACACAAGCCGTTTCTAAACCAAAGAATGGTAACAGAAGAATAAAGTTCATTGTTTTGGAATGGGCCAAGTCCCCCCCCCCCCCCCGCCCCCCCCCCCCCCCCCCCCCCCCCCCCCCCCCCCCCCCCCCCCCCCCCCCAAAAAACCCCCCAACCCCCCAAAGTCCTGACATTAATCCAATGGAAATGTTTGTGGAAAGGACCTGAAGCGAGCAGCTACTGTGAGGAAACCCACCAACATCCCAGAGCTGAAGCTTTCTGTATGGAGGAATGGGCTAAAATTTCTCCAAGCCGGTGTGCAGGACTGATCAACAGCTACAGGAAACGTTTACTGCATTTTATTGCTGCACAGGGGGTCACACCAGATACTGAAAGCAGAGGCTCACATACTTTTGCCACTCACTAATATGTAATATTGGATCATTTTCCTCAATAAATAAATGACCAAGTATAATGTTTTTGTCTCATTTGTTTAACTGGATTCTCTTTATCTACTTTTAGGACTTGTGTGAAAATCTGATGATGTTTAGGTCATAGTTATGCAGAAATATAGAAAATTCTACAGGGTTCACAAACTTTCAAGCACCACTGTAACAATATACTGGGTGCCATTTGAGCAATACCAGAAAGATGGCCTCACTTGGTTTCTACAACACTGGCCATCTCATCACATCACTGGACACTGTACATGGCATCCTCATTCCAACCAAGCAGAGGGGTGGACCAGAGCATCTGTTACTGCACTGCTGTGGTCTGCAATTGGTTCATTGACAGCATGCCTCCAACTTTCTTTTCTATACATTTTACCATATTCCCCATTTCTAAACCCATGTGAAGAGTTTTGTACAAAAAAACCCATCTTGGTGTGTACTGGACAGTGCGCTTTATGATGATTCGTTGGCTTCTCAAAGAAGTTCAACCTTTTAACAAGTTATCAGTAAATTGGGAGGCAGGAATCTTCTCAACCTTCAAAAACATCTACCCTAGTAAGTCTAATTTATTTACAATATTTACAGTTTGCAAAGATACAATAACAAGATGTGTTATTATGTAAGCTCACCAAACAAAAAAGGCAGTCACCTGAGCTCGAATAACAACAGAGATTTGATTTGGCATGGACTGGACAAGTTTCCGAATGTAGGTGACATCAAAATTTGATTGATGCATTCCCCGACCTCTTACTCATTGTTCCAGGTAGTCCCACAGACTTTCAAGAGAATTCACATCTGGGGATTTTGCGGGCCAGTCCAGATGTGTGACTGCCCCTGAATGCTCATCATGCCAATCAGTCACATCTGCAGTCCTGTGAACAAGTAAACTGTCATCTTGGAATACAGAATAGGAATGTTATGTTTCTCTGTAAGATAATGAGCAAAAGGCAGAACCTGGTTGTCCAACAGCTCAGTTTAGGCATTTTGATTCAGCTTTCCAGTGAAATGCAACTGTTAGTTTCCCTTTCCCATTTTTGCTTTATATAGATGGTATTTGCTTTCTTAATTTTTTTTGGGAATATTCACTTTATATTCTGAAACCGAACTGAAGACATCCAAGTGGGACATTAGCTTTAAATTTGAACTTTCTGGGTTGGACATATAAATTAAGATATAATCTGCAAATAGGGCGATTTTCTGTTCTTGATCTAGCATTTTTATACCTGTAATGTTCTTATCCTGAATGATCTCCTGACATAGTGCTTCGATAAACATTGTGAAAAGTAGTGGACTTAATGGGCAGCCTTGTCTCGTCCCTCTCTCCAGGCCAGAATTTGATATAGTTCTGTTTATGTTTATTTTTGTCTTCGGGTCCCTATACAGTGCTTGAATAGTGTTGATAAAGGTCTGATTATATCCAAACTTTTGTAATACTTTATATAGAAATTTCCAATTTACCCGATTGAAGACTTTTTCCACACCAAGACTTAGTAATACTGCCGGGAGATTTTTTTGTTGCACATGTTCAATCATGTACAGCATACAGCGGATATTGTCTTGGGTTTGTCTCTTTTGAATAAAGCCTGTCTGGTCTAGGCTTATTATTTGGGGGAGAATGTTTTTGATTCTTTTTGCTAAAATGTGAGTAAAAATCTTGTAGTCTTGGTTCAGTACACTTATTGGCCGATAACTTCTGCATTCAAGCCTATCCTTGTTCTCTTTGGGTATCAAAGATATCACTGCCTCTTTCCAAGATGGAGGAATGATCCCTGTCTCAAGTACGTGATTAAATGTAGCCGCCATTACTGGAGCCAACAAGTCTTTCATTTCCTTGTACCATTCCGAGGGGAAACCATCTGGTCCAGGTACTTTGTTTGGTTTCAAATTTGTTATCGTTGTTTTAATTTCTTCCAAGGCTATTTTATCAGTTAGAGATTTGTTTTATTCTTCCCTTACCTTAGGTAGGTTTATTAGGCCTAATTCTTCCATCTTTCCCTCATCAATTTTGGGTTGTGTATATAGATTTTTATAAAAGGTTTCAAAGGAATGTTGTATGTATTTTACAGTGAATCAAATTGGTAGTGGGGTCTTTTATTTTGTAGATTATATTTTCCACCTGTTGTTTTTTTAATTTGTAAGCAAGTAATTTAGTGGATTTCCCCCCTATTTCATAGTATCTTTGTTTCAAGAAGATCAACTTCTTTTTAATATAATTTAAATAGATCTCATTTAGTTCATTCTTTTTCTTATTTAGTTTAGTTTTTATTTCTTGATTTAACGTTTTTTGGTGTATGTCTTCTAATTTCCCTAATTCCGTTTGTAGCCGATCCTATTTTTCTTTTCTCTGCTTTTTTAGTTTAGAACAATATCCTATAATTTTCCCCCTAAGAACTGCTTTGCATGTATCCCAAAGGATCAGTGGAGACACTTCCCCATTATCATTGTTGTCGGGATAATCTCTTATATCCATCCATAACTGTCTCATGTGAATGAGAATCCCTGTGTTTAGTCTCCAGAGAGTGTTTCTTTTCTGAGCCTAAGATGAGATCCATGGAGATTGGGGCATGGTCAGACAGGTCCCTGATCCCGATGCTACAATTTATTACCCTAAACAAATCTCTTTGTAACATAAAAAATAATCCAGCCTAGAGTAGACTGAATGCAGGTGTAAATAGAAGGTATAATCTCTTTTTGTTGGATTCAGATCCCTCCAAGTGTCCGACAGTCCCAAAATTCCCATCATTACTTTTAGATTTTTTGTTATTTCTTTTTCTCTAGAATAGTAAGGTTTTGAGGTGTCCAGGATCGGGTTAAGTCTAACATTAACTTCCAAAGTTAACAATTCGAAGATTTGTTTATGGAATTTCCATTCAGACCCAGGTGGAGCATACACATTCAAGAGAGTGACTAGAACCCCCTCCAAATATCCCCGAACCAATGCAAATCTCCCCCCAGTGTCTTTCTTTTGACATACACATTCAAAATTTAATTTGTTGGAAATTAGAATGGCCACACCTCTGCTAGAGCCCTGGCTACAGGAGGACGAGTACTGTTTAAATCTCCATCTTTCAAGTTTTCTATTCTGTTCCAATTCTGTTAAATGGGTCTCTTGGAGGAAAGCTACTTCCATGCTCTGCCTCTTTAATTTTGCCATTAGTTTGCCCCTTTTTATTGGGTTTCCCAGAACATTTACATTATAAGTAATTACTTTAATCTACAGTGCCTTGCAAAAGTATTCGGCCCCCTTGAACTTTTCAACCTTTTGCCACATTTCAGTCTTCAAACATAAAGATATGAAATTGTAATTTTTTTGGGAAGAATCAACAACAAGTGGGACACAATCGTGAAGTGGAACTAAATTTATTGGATATTTTAAACTTTTTTTAGAAATAAAAAACTAAAAAGTGGGGCGTGCAAAATTATTCGGCCCCTTTACTTTCAGTGCAGCAAACTCACTCCAGAAGTTCAGTGAGGATCTCTGAATGATCCAATGTTGACCTAAATGACTGATGATGATAAATAGAATCCACCTGTGTGTAATCAAGTCTCCGTATAAATGCACATGCTCTGTGATAGTCTCAGAGTTCTGTTTAAAGCGCAGAGAGCATCATGAAGACCAAGGAACACACCAGGCAGGTCCGAGATACTGTTGTGGAGAAGTTTAAAGCCGATTTGGATACAAAAAGATTTCCCAAGCTTTAAACATCTCAAGGAGCACTGTGCAAGCGATCATATTGAAATGGAAGGAGTATCAGACCACTGCAAATCTACCAAGACCCGGCCGTCCCTCTAAACCCTTCAGCTCAAACAAGGAGAAGACTGATCATAGATGCAGCCAAGAGGCCCATGAACACTCTGGATGAACTGCAGAGATCTACAGCTGAGGTGGGAGACTCTGTCCATGGGACAACAATCAGTCGTACACAAAGCTGGCCTTTATGGAAGAGTAGCAAGAAGAAAGCCATTTCTCAAAGATATCCATAAAAAGTTTTGCCACAAGCCACCTGGGAGACATACCAAACATGTGGAAGAAGGTGCTCTGGTCAGACGAACTTTTTGGCCACAATGCAAAACGTTATGTTTGGCGTAAAAGCAACACAGCAGCTCATCACCCCTGAACGCACCATCCCCACTGTCAAACATGGTGGTGGCAGCATCATGGTTTGGGCCTGCTTTTTCTTTCAGCAGGGACAGGTGAGATGGTTTTAAATTGATGGGAAGATGGATGGAGCCAAATACAGGACCATTCTGGAATCAAACCTGTTGGAGTCTGCAAAAGACCTGAGCCTGGGACGGAGATTTATCTTCCAACAAGACAATGATCCAAAACATAAAGCAAAATCTACAATGGAGTGGTTCACAAATAAACGTATCCAGGTGTTAGAATGGCCAAGTCAAAGTCCAGGACTGAATCCAATCGAGAATCTGTGGAAAGAGCTGAAAACTGCTGTTCAAAACGCTCTCCATCCAACCTCACTGAGCTCGAGCTGTTTTGCAAAGGAAGAGTGGGCAAAAATTTCAGTCTCTCGATGTGCAAAACTGATAGAGACATACCCCAAGCGACTTGCAATCGCAGCTAAAGACTTTTAAGTTTTTTATTTCTAAAAAAAGT
Organism: Ancistrus triradiatus; assembly: GCA_025084515.1. NCBI lineage: Eukaryota > Metazoa > Chordata > Actinopteri > Siluriformes > Loricariidae > Ancistrus > Ancistrus triradiatus. The sequence continues at coordinate 25,459 of JAJAGP010003193.1, forward strand.
TTAAAATATCCAATAAATTTCGTTCCACTTTGCGATTGTGTCCCATTTGTTGTTGATTCTTCATAAAAAAATTACAATTTCCATATCTTTATGTTTAAGCCTGAAATGTGGCAAAAGGTTGAAAAGTTCAAGGGGCGAATACTTTTGCAAGGCATTGTATTTTGGTTTTATCTGACCACATGATATTCTCCCAATCCTCTTCTGGATCATCCATATGCTCTCTGGCAAACTTCAGACGGGCCTGGACATGTACTGGCTTAAGCAGGGAGGCACGCCTGGCACTGCAGGATCTGAGTCCCTCTCGGCGTAGTGTGTTTACTGATGGGTAGCCTTTGTTACTTTGGTCCCAGCTCTCTGCAGGTCATTCATCAGGTCCCTCTGTAGTTCTGGGATTTTTTGCTCACCGTTCTCATGATCATTCTGACCCACGGGATGAGATCTTGCGTGGAGCCCCAGATCGAGGGAGATTATAAATGGTCTTGTATGTCTTTCCATTTTCTTACAATTGCTCCCACAGGTGATTTATTCACACAACCTGCTTGCCTATTGTAGATTCACTCTTCCCAGGGTGCTGCAGGTTGCTACAATTTCCTGCTGTCCTTCGACAGCTCTTTTGGTCTTGGCCATGGTTGAGTTTGGAGTCCTGACTGTTTGAGGCTGTGGACAGGTGTCTTTTATACAGATAACGAGGTCAAAAAGGTGCCATTAATACAGGTAACCATTGGAGAATAAAAGAGCTTCTTAAAAGAAGAAGGTCTGTGAGAGCCAGAAATCTTGCTTGTTTGGTGGGTGACCAAATACTTATTTTCCACCATGATTTACAATTAATTCTTTAACAATCCTACAATGTGATTTCCTGGATTTTTTTCTCATTTTGTCTCTCATAGCTGAAGTGTAGCTATGATGAAAATTACAGACCTCTCTCATTGTTCTAAGTAGGAGAACTAACACAATCAGTGGCTGATTGTGACTTTTTTTGCCCCACTGTAACATATGGAAGCAATTCCAGTATTTAGCTCAATATTACATTATGGATTTCCATATTTATATGTCATTCTAGGGAAGCGCATTTATTCTGTAAAGTATACTTATCAAATGTCCCAACGTCGAAATGTCTGGAGTGGTTCTCTAGCTCTTCGGCTCGTGGTTGCTTTCTCCCGGCTTCCTCGCCTTTCTTTGAAACGCCGAGTCAGCCGATTAATCTGGTCCAGAAGGGACGTTGAATTTTTCAGGATCATCACCGGCATCCCCCTTTTTGCCATATCCGCAGTTGCCTCTTCCGCCGTAAATCACCACAGCATCTTTAGAGAATACTCTCAACCTGGCAGGAAATGGAGTTTGGAATCTTATATTCCTTTCTTTCAGTACTGCTTTCGCTTCTGCATACTCTCGTTGCTCCCTCAGCAGATCAGGTGCATAATCAATGTCCAGATGAACTCTCTTCCCCAGGAATTCGAATTCTCTTTTCTGCCAAGCTGTTTTAAGCATGTCCTCCTTCATTCTGTAGCTTAAATCTTGACTACAATGGATCTTGGTGGGGCTTTGTTTGGAGGTTTCGGTGCGAGCGCTTGGTGCGCCCTTGCAGTATTTAGCTTTGTAGAGGCATGAAGCTCCAGGCCTTTCCTTAGCAGTTTTTGTACAAATGTGGCTACTGGTGTGTTATCTTCTGCTCCTTCTTTCACTCCATATATTCTAATGTTGTCACGGTGCGTACGCTCTTCTAAGTCAGTCACCTTTTCCTCCATTAGCACGTGTAGCTAATGGAGGAAAAACATCTCCGACAAAACACCCTCCGACGATTGAATTCGAGTCTCTGCTGTGTTAATTCGCTCCTCCATTTCTTCGAGTCTCTTGTTAATTTTATATATAGCTTGCGTTATGCTATTTAACTGTTGATTCGAGTCCCTTCTGAATTCTCTTAGTTCTTTCAGCATTAGACCCAGATTAGCACCACATGGCGGTTCCTGTTCGGCGTCTAACTGCGTATCCTCCACCATACTGTTGCCGGCTTGTAGCAGCAAACTTTCTTCTTTTCTGTCGAGGTTATCATCTTGTACAACACTTTTCTTCCCTACTTTAGGCATTTTTGTTGTAACTATGATTATTTTAGTTCAACCCAAAGGGAAACAAACTTGAATTATTTTAGTCGGGAGCCTATCGTGTTAGGCTGCCATCGCCTCACTAGGTGGAGCGGCAGTCCTGTTTGTGGTTTTCATGGACAGGACATCAAGTTCAATTTTCTCAGGATCTTGTTCATGAATGATGGGAAAAGCGAGTGTGAGATGAAATGCATTGAGTCAGCTGCAGCAGGTTTGCTTACATTGTACCGGTCCTTGAGCAAAGCTCTCTGTTTACCGGTCAGTCTATGTTGCTATCCTCCCCTATTCTTTGTCAGTGTCCGTCAGATCTTTATGCCAGATCTCTCAACTGCATTAAAGTCTAATATATCCCAGACCTTGACATGAGCAGAAAATGAATGCTATTCTCTTTATTTATGACTTCTCATAATGTTTTGTCTCATCAATGTATGTTTCTCTGAACTACTTGCCTGTTGTTCTGTTATAAAGTTGAAATAATTTTCAGTAACATGGCTGAAATTACAGGGATATATCTGACATGCTGGAACTTTTAGCTGTAAATATCTTTTGTCCACTGTGTATTACTTAACATTTTATTCTATTTTCATTATATTGTAATAAATGAACAAATGCAATAATAAATGAAAGTCTAAAAGTGGAGAGAGGATGTTTAGGGATTTTGCTTTACCAAGTTTAAGGGTTTCATTTTTATTTTTGACCATTAGAATCCTCTACACTTTTTCCACTCTACATTTTACTTCTACAGTTCCTGGGCAGATCTTTCAAGATATGATTGAGTCTGTTGATTTCTTAACTCGGAATTTCTGATCTTCTCCACATCAAATAAAACAGTCAGTTTATTTTATCAAGTCAGTATTATTTTCACGTTATATTTACAGATATGCTAATGTTAGAACCCACTATTGCATAGTCAAATTTATTTATATCGCACTTTATAGTACAGAGCTTTAACTCAAAGCAGATTTACAACTACCTTAGGCCCACAGCCCCAGTTGAGTAAGAAAATGCGGAAATACTCCTGGGGAAAAAACACTCAATATGTAAGAAATAAAGGAATTATCTAAATAATACATGTATAATACAAGTTTAAATACACAGAAGCTAATATAAAACCATAGAATACAATACTAAAAACTAATGAATATAATAAAATGGAGGTTTGTAATGTAATGCTTATTAGCTAACATACATAGAAATTGTGAAGCATTATTATTGTATTAATGATATATTATGTAATGAACGACAAACTGGTATATCCACACTAATACTGAAATTAATATTCTTTTGTGAGTATAAAAAAAAGCTGGTGTGTGCCAGAATGCCATTTGTTTTCGCTATTCTTTTTTTAAGTCCATTTTTTCCTGATCAGGGTTTGTGTACAATCTCTGCTGACCCCAGTATGGCCTGCCCAGCTTCCACAAATGGAGATTATCACAGGACAGGAGCTTTGAGGTCACCTACTGCATCTATGAGTGTGCTCGTGCTGTATTTACTGGCTGGTGTGAGTGCTCACGTGTGCTTCAGTTCACAGGATTTCTAGGTACTAATGGAGATAGCCATGCATCACATAATTTAGTGACTGAATGTCTGATGTCAATCATATGCATTAGTGAATGACTGTTATTGTCATTATAATCCATTTCGCTGTTGTACTTAATGGGGTTTTCATCCCAGTTCGGAGAAAGAGATCCTGTTATCACTTCCTAATATTATTTATCTTCCTCTGTTTGTGGGCCCCATATTATAAGGGTTAAAGTATGCAGTGTATGATTCTGCTCCCATTTTTCTTATGACTGCTGAAAAAGCCACCTATTTAAATAATGGTGGCTTTTTCATAACGGTGGCTTAATCACCTAAATTGTGGGGGAATTTGTTTGCATTTCACTCATTGCTATTTATTCATTGAAATAAATATTGATTGAAATCTCACTTTCTGTCTTTTTCTGACTCACGCTATCCGAATGATCTGCTTACTTTAGTCATACAGTCTAGTTTTACACGTGGGCACAGAAAGTAATTTCCACTAGCAATTACATTCACTGACATTGTGACTGTTCACCAGCCACAAAACAGACTGGAAAGTTCTTACTAGCTGTGATCCAGTATTCAGAGAGGGAAACTCAGACTACTCAGACAAGAGTAAATACTTGTTTGTTTTCCTTAATCATATTTAGTCTAAGCAGTTTACCATTTACTGTCAGTATTATAAACCATGTCATTTTGTGTCCATTTTAATCAACTGCTCCCCTAATGAGCTACATGCCAGCTTTGAAAGATACAATAAAGAACTATCTCAAAGATCTTACTAGCTTACAGTCACAGTGATCCTGTAAGTACTGTAGTAATTGATTATGCTAATGCATGCTCTCTGTGTTTCTGATGAATGTTGATTAGTATGATTGACTGCATCCCAGACATTTATTTATTTTTTAAAATGTTGCAATATTATAAATATGCCACACAAATCTACAATCAGATTATGTGATAACCTGGAGCCTGCATACCATTTGCTAATTCAAGTTGAATAAATTTGCTAATAGTCTCTCTTTTGTCCTTTCAGTGTAGCTCACCCACTGATCCAAGCACTCTCAGGCAAAGCTCTATTTTTAAGCAGCCATCTGATTGGCTGCTGGTAAGCTGGGATGAAGGATTGAGGTCAGTGACTGGTGGGGGCTTGAAAGGTGAACCACAGCGGTCAAACTATTTATGCGTGTGCAACGTACCAAGAGTAATTGTTGGGTTAGTCGGATTCCACATTTTTTTTCTCATTATTTCTTTGACTTGTGATAGTTTTGGATTCATGCTTTTGACAGTGACTGGTTTGATATTGTGTTTTTGGGAATGGTTGGTATATTTACATTTTTGATTAATGACACCTTTTTCATGCTCTTACAAATACTGAGGAGACCGGGATTCCCCATTCATTCCCCCCTTCAACTTCAATTCCAATGATTTTCGCTAACTACATGTGAAATCTCTTTACTCAGTAAGAAAACTTGATATGCTGCTATAGCCTTTTTGTCTGAATGATATATTTTCCTCATCTGCGTGTTTGTGAACGCATAGAAAATGTTGATCTATGGTACAGGTATCAACTACTGTACAGTTTGTGATCTTTTATACGCTCACTAGCCACTTCAGTAGGTACTCCTGTTCAACTGCTTATTCATGGAAATACCTAATCACCACATGGCAGAAACTCAATGCATTTAGCAACATCTCAAACTTTGAAGCAGATGGGCTACAGCAGCAAAAGCCCTCACTGGGTGCCATTTCTGTCAGCTAAGAACAGGCAATTGAGGCTACAATTCACACAGGCTTACCAAAACTGAACAACAGAAGATTGGAAGAACAATATCTGCTGGATGGTAGGGTCAGAATGGGGCATAGACAGCATGAAAGTATGGACTCATTCTTCCTTGTATCAATGGTTCAGGCTGCTGGTGGTGGTGGTTGGTGTAATGGTATGGGGGGATTTTTCTTGGACACTTTCTTTTGGCACACTTTGGGCCCCTTAAATACCAAATAGCATCCTTTAAACATCCCGCTTACCTGAGAATTGTGTTGACCAATGTCCATACCTTCACCACAGTGTCCCATCTTCTACATGTCCTGTCCCAAAGAGCACATCGTCTCTAACTGGTTTTTCCTAACATGACATGAGTGTCCGTTTCTCACAAATGGCTCCACAGTCACCAGATTCAATCAATAGAGGCACCTTTGGATGGGGGGGTTATGGGAGAATTTCCTCAAAAATCTCTGCAACTGTGTGAAGCCATCATGTCGCTATAGACCAAATTCTCTGAGGATGTTTCCAGTTCCGAGTCCCAAGCCATAGAATTCTCTAGGATAGTTATTCATGGACCAAATCCCCTTACAATCCAGCCATACTACTATGGGGCCCAATGATGCAGGAGATGAGCAGCAGCACCCTCTCAGTGGATGGGACACGGTCCATCCTAAAAGGCCACTTACCCTCAAGGCTGTCCAATGTTTTATAAGCCCACATTGTTTTTCAGAGCACACTTGGACAGCAGCAGTTCAGTCTACCATAACCTGCTGTAGGCTTGGGTCGTCCTAATGGTCGGGGGGGGAGGCTAGGCCACAATTTTGACAAGAGTTAGGTGTTTACACTAAATCCCATTCAAGGCTAATTCGTTTGAAATTCTGATTCTTAATGTGACTGATCCATCATTGTGGAAGTCAAAAACACACTCTTTCAGCTTATCACTATTTACCGCCCCTATTCAGATTCCTTCAGGAATTTGGAAACTTTCTTTCCTGCTTCTACTGGTCAACAGATAGGCTTTAGTTGTAGGTGATATCAATATCACTTTGACAATGAGCCAGGTATCCACTTAAATTGCTTTCGATCCATCTTAGAATCCATGGGTAATCACTCAGAATGTGATGGGACGCAACCCACCGCTGTAAATCATACTTTTAGGATCTAATATAAGCATTTGGTATCAATATATATAACCTTGATGGTGTCCCCAAATTGATTTGATTTCAGATCACTATCTTTTAGTATTTGATCTATCTCTAACAAATACAAATCCTTCTGCCTCATTATCACACCAAGCGCACTATCACATCTGCTCCTCATCGCGTTAGTAAAAACCGACCAGACTTATAATTTAATCACCTTATGGAGCCCAATCATCTTGAGTGTGTAAATGACCAATTAGCAATGTGTGTTTCGCTCAACCCTGGACACGACTGCTCCTGCTAGGGTAAACACATAGGGAAACAAAGCTAGCACCATGTATAATGACCACACCCATACCTTAAAGCAAAGAACACGGCTCTAGAGCGCAAGTGGAGACATAGTAAATTGGAGGTGTTTAAGATGTTGCAGGGACAGCATGCAAGTATAACCGCCAGTACCAGTTTTGTTCCATAATAATCTACGGTTCTAAAGCTCTCAAAAATGAGTATGGCGTTGCCCTCAGGGGATCAGTGCTGGCCCGCTTTTATTTCTCTCGTTACAGCTGCAACTATGCTCATTATTTGCAAACTGGCATAGTTTCCCTGCTATGCAGATGAACAAACGCTGACATCGCCAAACCTAATGACAGCCTTACATCAACAAATTGAGGATTTGTAAAGGAAATCAAAGATTGGATGTCATTTAATTTTCCCTTACTTACTCAGATAAAGCAGGTTTTATTAGTGTTTTGGTTTACATCTATCCTAAATTTAAGATGGCTGGTCCAATATTGCCCGTCCCATCTATAAAAACTTGAGTGTCATATTGATTCAGATCTCTCCTTTGATGCGCACATTAGCAGCTCACTCAATTGCTTTCTTTCAATTACGTAATATCCCGCTCAACCTCAAATATCCCTCTCTTTTAATGAATGCAGAGAAACTGGTTTCATTCGTTTATAACCTCAGGTTGGATTACTGTACCGTCTTACTTACTGGATGCCGTATAACTCTTAAATAAATCTTCATTAGTTTGTTTCAGAATGCAGCTGCCCGAGTGCTAACTCGAACTAGAAAAATTTGATTTTTGTTACCAGTTTAACTTCCGCATTGATGACAAAATACTTCTTATAACTTACAAAGCTCTACATGCCTGGCCCCACATATCTGAGTGAACTCTTAGAGTCTTATAAATCCACTCATCTACTTCGTTCGCAGGGTGCAGATTTCTTTAGTTCATAGAATTAAAAAAATCACAGCAGGGGGAAAGGCTTTCTCATACATGGCCCCAAAACTATGGAATAAACTTCCCACTTTAGTTTCGGACTCAGAACTCTACACATTTTTTAAGTCTAGGCTAAGACATATCTTATTTACGTAGGCTTTTGACTAGATTAGACCAGGATGCAATGGCTTGGGTCACTGGGGCTGAGTCTGGGAGTCATGTCTGGCCTGCTTGCCTTGTCCGTTAGCCGGGAGTGTTGATGGGGGCCGGTCCTGGCTGAACTAGGCTTCATTCTCTTGATCTTGAACTCGTGTCATCCCTTGCCTTAGACCTAGGGCAGAGCTGGGGGTTCATAGTCAAAGAGTCTTATGGTGATTCAGAAGACATTGGGTTGCTGTCTTCTGCCTCCTGTGGGGTTTCCATGTCCCCCCTCATGTGATCCCTCTTGGCGGTGTTACCTTCCGGTTCTTCCTCTTTTTAGCTTGCTGCTATAGCTAATGCTGCATGCTACACATTCATCAGTGATGGTAACACTAGATGACTTTTTTAGATTCTGAGGACATACCCCCTCCTTTTGCCAAACCATTATTGGGATCAGTCCCCCTTTTGTGCTGCATATGATTTTCAAGCTGCAGCTACCCTGACACCCCCACCCACCCCCAACTAGTATCGACTCTGATTTAAGCATGATTTGTCTAGGACAGTTACAATTTTCTCTGTTATAACATATGGGCTTTTGTTTTCAATAAATAAAACATGTTTTATTTGTGGTTTTTAAGAGAGGTTTTGGTAATCTGTCACTAAAAGTATATTTAAGAAACAAAAAAAAAACAAAGTTAAATCTATTTTTGGATATAGTCCAAATAATATGTAGCTCCAGGTCAATGAGTCTAGCAAGGACAGACACAGCACAATACAATCCAAACTTGTGATGTTCACAAGATGAAGTTAATAAAACAGATCTAATACAACACTAGTAGTTTGGTTGTTTCCATATTTTTGTCAATAATGAAACAGAGATAGAGGTAGACAATAACTGGTTAATGAGTCTTTAATAAATTAGCAGTGTGTGTGTATATCGTTTGTATAGACATATTATAGATCGCAATGTATAGAAGAAATAAGAACTAACTTTTGACGATTGATGATTCAGACACTGAAGTGCGCTTAGAACTGTCGACTACGGATGGATACACTGAATACATCCGAGAAAGCAGTGCCAGAAAGAAACGTTTTGAAGGAGAGAAGAGCACACCTGACCAACTGTGAAAGCAAAATATGTGACCTGTTTGGGAGACGGCAGGTGCGTGGCGTCTTCAGCAGAATGCATGCATCACAGATGTTTACTTTCGTGAAGATAGCAGGACCTACAGATCATGCCAAGGTATGCCATTATTGTGGAGAATTTTCTTTGTTGTTATAAATATTTACCTTTCTTTATATTTTTTTTCTTTTCCAGTGTGGCATATTGCTTTTGTAAGTTTTTATTCTATGAGCAATATTTTACATAAATCTAAATTTTTCATCACATGTACACATTAAAGGCAAACAGCAAATTGCAGTAAATAAAAGTTATATGTAATTAACGTTTTCTCTTTCTTTTCTGTCAATGCAGCGTAGGATAACAGTAGACTCCAGAGCTTTCCTGTTGGAATTTTTCCACCTCTCGCTTTCTCTTCTGAGTCCGTTCCTTCGCCAATCCGCGCGATCCTCACGCTTATTTTTACTCTCACTTTCTTATCTTGGCATCATTTTACCCACCCTTCCCTGACCCCCCGCTTTGTTTGTGCTGTTCTTCTGATGTTGGACTCATGAACATTAACATTAGCTAATGTGAGAGAGGCCTGCAGTTGCTTAGAAGTTACCCTGAGGTCTTTGTGACCTCAACCAAGTATTACACGCCTTCTCATGGAGTGATCTTTGTTGGTCGGGCCACTCCCTGGGGAGGGTGGTCTTGAATTTTCCTCCCATTTGTACACAATCTTTCCTGACTGTTGGCTTGGTGGAGTCCAAACTCCTTTTAGAGATGGTTTTGTAAACCTTTCCATCCTGATGAGCATCAACAACTCTTTTCTGAGGTCCTCAGAAATCTCCTTTGTTCGTGCCATGAGAACTTCCACAAACATGTGCTGTGAAGACGCAGACTTTGAAGTCCCTGTTCTTTACATAAACAGGTCCCACTCACACCTGATTGTCTCGCCTATTGACTGAAAACACCAAATTAACTGCTAATCTAGAAAGGCACAGCACATACTTTCATTCTTACATGTATCATCTAACGCCACCCAGGATGTTGAGTCCATTTTTGAGTCTTGTCCTCCCAGGTTTCTTCCTCATACCCTTAAGGGAGTGTCCTTGGCCATGTTCGCCGTAGGCTTGCTCAATTTGGGATTGACGTATGAATTAGTAAACAATCCTAAAATTGTAAATGCTTTGAGACAATGCCTCCATTGTAAGACAGCGCAAGAACTAGATCGACTTGACTTGACCTTTGCCACTGTTTGGAAAATCTAATGTTGTTTTATGGTCATATTTATGGAGAAATAAGAAAATTCTAAAGGTTCACAAACTGTGCAAGCACCACTGTGCTTGATTATATATTATATATATATATATCTATTATATATAATATATATATATATATATATATAGATATATATATAGATATATATATCTTAATCTAATATATCTATATATTATCTAAATATATAATATATATACTATATAGATATAATATCTATATATTATATACTACCTATATGTAATTTATATAGTTAATATACGCTACACATATGTGTATACTCTCTCTCGCTCTCTCTCTCTCCCTCCTCCTCTCTCTCTCTCTTATCTCTCGCTGTGTGGGTGTGTGTGTGTTCTCTCTCTCTCTCTCCTCTCTCTCTCTCCGTCTTCCGCCTTCCCCCGCCCCTTTGTTTCCGCCGCCACCTAGGAACGTATCTGCGTCGTAATTCGAGGACTACCGGTATATATTAATACATACCTACATAATCTCATGAGGCTCTTGTTTTCTCCAAGCTTGGTAGGAGTGTGTTGATTGTAGGGAGAAGCAATCCCGATTTGAATGACTGTATTCTTCCCTTGTCAGCATGTCTCCTGCATCGAGTTCATGGTAGTGCCGTATCCCCCAAAAGGACCACGTCCGGCCAGGTCCCACAAGTTCGGCCTGTCGGGAGAAAGGTTTGGAACTAGGTCAAGCAATAACAAAGTACTGAAACAAAAAATCCAAATTCCAACCATTCACTATTTATTTTCTTACAAACTTGAGTGGCAGCAAAGACAGCGCTAACTGGCCCTCCTCCGTGATCTTTGAAGATTCTCACATATGCTCCACAGGCCAAATAAAAGGGTACAGTGCTCTGCAACACCTCTGGCAGCAGTGGCGACCTTGCAGTCTTGGTTCAGAGAGCCTTCCACTTGGAGAAGATAGCGTCCTCGATAGCTTCTTTAAGCCTCTGCCCTGTTTGTATTGGTAGAATCAACTGTAGAGACCAAATTGAGCAAATGGAAGTGGCACTGTGTGAATGCTTGTCAACTGATGCTGAAGCCATCCTCTCAGCCATATGGCCTCACATCCACAGTGGGTTTGAGACATGACCACCACTTTGTCTTGTAAACCATGCAAGACTTTGGAATGATGGCTGTTGAGCCAGACAAAAGGGCTGGAGACCATGAACTATAAAGCGAAGAACAGCTTGTTTTTTCAAGCTTCATCTGTTTAACATTTAAAGATGAAGTCCCAGCCTCAGATTTTCTCTTGCAGACAGCTTTTGTCAGTTCAAAATAGTTCTTAGCTTGGCATCCATGCTTCCTCTAGAAAAGGCAATGTAAATTTTCAGGTGAAATACCCCCCAATAACTATAATTGTCATTAAAAGCCATAGTCAAACATTCTGAAATGTAATACAGTAGTAGAAAAAGGATGCATTGTGTTTACAACCATAGCATTATTCGAGGCAGCAAGCTAAAACCATGCACACTGCAACCATGCTGGCAGCAGACCGCTTAAGCTAACAGAATCATCAGTAAGACATAGGTTAGATTCTTTTCTTTCGACTACTTATCCAAGATGACAAAAGCTATAAAAGTTACTGAAAACAGAAACGGAGGCAGCATAAGACACATGTAAATTTGTTTATAGACTACACAACATGTATCACAAAATGAACACACAATGTACCACCATCATGGTTTAAGCTAACCTATCACAAGTGAACCTCCGAACAGCATGCTAGCATGGGACCACTTGAACTGATTTTGTTTCAACATTACAAACCTCTTTGCAAACTTGAATTCTTACTAGAAAAGACTTTCAATAAATACTACACGTATTTTACAAGCTGTGCTTAAACAGAGGAAGGATCTTGATTTAATGTTCTTCATGTAAACAACTCTCTTTTATCGTGCAAACATACATTTGCAGGTCAGTGGATTCAAAATCCAATACTATGGCCAACTTGTCTGGCACAATCCATAAAACTCAAAAAGCTTTTATAATCATGGGGCGCATATCAGTGATGGTTTACAGCCTATGGTTTTTTCTATCACCAGACACATGCAACTCATTTCATTTCAAGCTTTCATCAGGCATTAAACATGTACAGTTACAGTGTGAAAAAGTATTTGCCCCCCTCCTATTTCCTGTTTTTTTGCATGTTTGTCACACTGAAGTGCTTCAGACATCAAAACCAATTTAAAATTAGTTAAAGACAACACAAGTAAACACAAACGCCCCCAAACAAAGCCCCTTTTTTTTTTACATTAAGGTGGATAATTATTAAGGAGAAAAAAAATCCAAACCTACATGCCCTGTGTGAAAAAGAGTGATGCCCCCTAACCTAATACTGGTTGGGCCCGCCTTAGCAGCAACAACTGCAGCCAAGCGTTTGTGAAACCTGCAACTGAATCTTTACAGCGTTGTGGAGGAATTGTGGCCACTCATCTTTGCAGAATGGTTTGTAATTCAGCACACTGTAGGGTTTTCCCCTGCAGGAACGGCCTTTTTAAGGTCATGCCCCAGCATCTCAGAGGATTCAGCTCAGGAACTTTGAAACTAGGCCACTCCAAAGTCTTCATTTTTTTTTTCTTCAGCCATTCATACTGACTTGCTGGTGTTTTTGGACATTGTCCTGCTCAGAACTACAAGTTCCTTTCAGCTTGAAGGTCACCAACAGATGCGGACATTCTCCTTCAGGATTTTTTGGTAGCAGCAGAATTCATAGTTCCATTTATCACAGTAGTCTTCGCAGGTCCTGAGCAGCAAACGCCCCAGACCATCACACTACCACCACCATATGTTACTGCTGCTATAATGTTCTCTTTCTGAAATGCTGGTTACTTGTTACACCAATTAATGTACACACACCTTGCCAAAGAGTTCACTTTGTCTTGGGGAGCATCCAAGATGTGTTCTTGGAAAAACTGGATGAAGCTTTTAAGTTCTTTTAGCTCAGCAGTGGTTTGGTCTGGAACTCTGCCATGCAGGCCATTTTTTGCCCGTCTCTTTCTTATGATGGAGGCCATGAACACTGACCTTATCTGAGGCATTGAGGGCCTGCAGTTCTTTGATGTTTTGTGGGGGTCTTTTGGTGACCTCTTGGATTAGTCGTCGCTGCACTCTTTTGGGGTAATTTTGGTTGGCCGGCCACTCCTGGGGAGGTTCACCACTGTTCCATGTTTTCACCATTTGTGATAATGGCCCCACTGTGGTTCTCTGGAGTTCCCCAAAGCTTTAGAAATGGCCTTTAATAACCCTTTCCCAAACGATAGATTCCAATGACTTACTTTCTCAATTGTGCCTGAATTTTCTTTGGATCTGGCATGATGTGTAGCTTTTAAGGATCTTTGGTGGTCTTCACTTTGTCAGGCAGGTCCTATTTAAGGATGTCCGGATTGAGACAGGTGTGGCAATAATTATATGGCAAAAATCATAAGAATATTTTTTTAACAAGGAGGGGGGGGCAATCCTTTTATCACACAGGCCCATGTAAATTTTGGATTTTTTTCTCCCTTAATATAAACACCGTATTTAAAACTGCATGTTGTGTTTAACTTGTGTTTGTCCTTTGACTAATATTTAAATTGGTTTTGATGTTCCGACACTTAAGTGTGACAACATGCAAAAAACAGGAAATCATGAAGGGGGCAAACATTTTTCACACCACTGTACCATAACGCAATATACTTTGCAGGCTGGATGGTGAGACAGCAAGACATGACAAGACAAGACAAGACAAGTTTATTGTATAGCACATTCACAAAGACAACAAGTGTCTACCAAAGTGCTGTACACGCACCATCTAAAGATTCAAGTGCCAAAGCAAAAATAAGTGTTTCAATTTGGTTTTAAAAATGTCTATTTTGTCGAAGAGGACTTAACTGTAGAAGGAAGGCTGTTCCAGCTTTTAGGTGCAGCGACCCGATAATGCCCGGTCCCCTCACTAAACTTCTTCCGGAACCGTGGAACGCTAGAAAGCAGCTGGTTTAGTAACACAGTGACTGAGAGGAGGACTAAAAATAACGCATATCATATAAATAGCTAGGAGCCATCCCATGTAAAAAACCTTAAAAAACAACATTAATATCTTAAATTCAATTCGGAATCTCACAGGTAATCATGCAGGGAGGCAATGTCCGGATAATGCTCTCGTTTCTTTAGACCTGTCAGGAGCCTTTGTTTTTTTGTAAACTGTTAAAGGTTAATTTTAGGCAACTTTAAGAATCTTTAATCTGTTCTGAAACATGGTTGCAAGATATGGCCACTGGTGAGCACACTGCACTGAGGGGCCATCTTGTTCTTCCATTCTTTGATGTTCAAATTTAAAAATTCTTGCTGAGGAGTCAGGTGACCCAATTATATAGATTTTTGATCAGTGTGCCTTAGGCAGGGTTGCCACTCTTTATTGATCTTTATATGTTTATTTATTTTTCATTTATTGATTAACCCTGTTTATTGTCTACTTATAATACAATTTAATTTGTAAGACTTTGTAACCTAGTGATGGATTTGTGGCTCTCAGGCTCAGCTTAAAAGAAGTTTTGCAGTCAGTGTTTCCCCTACTCAAAGAGTCAGATGTTCTTCATTCACAAAGGTAGGAAGACTTCCTGGACTCCCTTTGAATGATAGTCCAAAACATTAAAATGTATAGTTTTGTTTGGTAAAAACTCTCATTGGCCTCAGTGAGTGCTCAGCACCCCTAAAGCTCTGATCCTAGATTCGCCCCTGCTGCAGTGCTGCAGTGATGACATGTAGGTCAACCTGTCAGTGTTACTGATGGTAATGTACTTAGGCTGGACAATCATGTGAAAAGCTATTATAATCCACTGATATCACAATTTAGCAGCATAAACCATGGATGAAATAGCAATGACTTCATACAATTTCAAAGAAGATTATTAATAAATAATTTATAATTTCTAAATAAAATATTTTAAAAAAGCATCAAGTAAGATTAAAAAGCAAAAATAATTTGTGATAAAATAACATTTGTAGTATTTCACTGCTGAGTAGTTTCCATTTACTGAATACCCTGTTGTGAACTGCTCATTTCAGGATATTACTTTTTCCAAGATTAAGTGACTCGTAGAAAACATATTAGAATCATTCCATGTAATGAACTGATTTAATAAAATGATCAACGTGATCTATATGTTATATAGTTATTTAACAGTAGAATAAACGTAATGCAGGGTGGCTGGAAAAATAAAGACAAATAAAAATATGTTTGCTGTGAAAGAGAAATAATCACCTTTCCAACAAATAAATACATATATTTTTAGCTGTCAGTATTGCAATATGGGCGTCATGATGGCACAGTGGCTTAGTGCTGTTGTCTGACAGCTCCGGTGACCTAGGTCCAAATCCTGATTCTGATCATGCACGGTGTGTGTGTGTGTGTGTGTGTGTGTGTGTGTAGAAGTTACAACATATTTTCATCCATAATCCATAATCCATAACAAATTAAAACTAATCACAAGGAAAAATATTTAAGATAGTTGCAACTTAAGTGTTTACTAAAAGCAAATATTTAATACTAATGCTCTAATTCTCCAGATAGCTTAGTGAGCACTGGTAGAGTAATAAGTTGTTCGTATATTTTAACATGCTTAACAGTTCATTAGTACTAACATTTTTTGACAAAGACTAATAAACTAAACAATTTCATTTTTGTTCATTGTTGCTTTCATTGGTTAAAATAAACAGCTGACTATTAGCTGGTTATCAGTTACCAATTAGATCACCTTTAGAAATCTGAACAAATGAAACATCTACCAGCGTATGCCAGATGTAGGCCACATTAAATAAGAAAGCTGTGCATATCTCTACAACCTCTAGGATTATCAGTTAATTTGAAGGTGAAATTAGAGTCTGGTGTTTTCAATCAATGGGATGCCAATCAGGTGTGAGTGGGCACCCTGTTTTATTTAAAGAACAGGGATCTATCAAAGTCTGCTCTTCACAACACATGCTTGTGGAAGTGTATCATGGCACGAACCAAGGAAGATTTCTGAGACCTCAAGTGAAAAGAATTGTTGATGTCATCAGGCTGGAAAGGTTACAAAACCATCTCTAAAGAGTTTGGACTCCACCATCCACAGTCAGACAGATTTGTCTACAAATGGAGGAAATTCAGACCATTGTTACCCTCCCCATGAGTGGCCGACCAACAAAGATCACTCCAAGAGCAAGGCGTGTACTATTTGTTAGGTCACAAGGACACCAGGTAACTTCTAAGCAACTGAAGGCCCTCTCTCACGTTGGCTAATGTTAATGTTCATGAGTCCACCATCATAAAACACTGAACAACACTGGTGTGCAATGGCAGGCTGCCAGGGGAAGGCCTGCTCTCCCAAAAGACATTGCTGGCTCGTCGGCAGTTTGCTAAAGATCAGTGGACGAGACGTGAACGTTGTGGAAACCTTATCCCATCTGTGAAACATGGTGGGGGTAGTATCATGGTTGTTTGGGCCTGGTTTTGTTTGCATCTGACAGATGGCTTGCCATCATTGATGGAACCATGAATTTGAATTCTATCAGAGAATTCTAAAGGAAAATGTCAGTACATCTTTCCTGAACTGAATCTCAAGAGATAGGTGGGTCATACAGCACAGACAACGTCCCTAAGCACACAAGCCGTTCTACCAAAGAATGTCAGAAGAATAAAGTTCATGGTTTGGAATCGACCAAGCCAAAGTCCTGACCTTACTCCAATGAAATGTTGTGGAAGGACCTGAAGCGAGCAGCTAATGTGAGGAAACCCACCAACATCCCAGAGCTGAAGCTGTTCTGTA
Organism: Ancistrus triradiatus; assembly: GCA_025084515.1. Lineage (NCBI taxonomy): Eukaryota > Metazoa > Chordata > Actinopteri > Siluriformes > Loricariidae > Ancistrus > Ancistrus triradiatus. Next base: position 42,519 of record JAJAGP010003193.1, read on the forward strand.
CAGAGGAATGGGCTTAAATTCCTCCAAGCCGGTGTGCAGGACTGATCAACAGCTACAGGAAACGTTTAGCTGCAGTTATTGCTGCACAGGGGGTCACACCAGATACTGAAAGCAAAGGCTCACATACTTTTGCCACTCACTAATATGTAATATTGGATCATTTTCCTCAATAAATAAGTGACCAAATATAATATGTTTGTCTCATTTGTTTAACTGGGTTCTCTTTATCTACTTTTAGGACTTGTGTGAAAATCTGATGATGTTTTAGGTCATATTTATGCAGAAATATAGAAAACTCTAAAGGGTTCACAAACTTTCAAGCACCTCTGTACATAGGGGAGTAAGAAGCTACACACATAGACAAAACTGTTTCTGTCAAAGATAGAAAAACCTACAATAGTCTCTGAAATAACCTGAGATTTACAAAATTTCAAAAAGTTACAAAAATTCTAAAGGGTTCACAAACTTTGAAGATCCACTGTACATCTTTACACAAGGTTATATATAAACTAGTCATATATATATATATATATATATATACACTCAAGTCAATGCCAATTTAGCGTAATCTATTAACCTAATGCATGTTTTTGTTCTGTGGGAGGAAGCTGGAGCACTCGGAGTAAACCCACGTGGACACCGGGAGGACATGTAGACTCCATGCTGAAAGGACCCAGTGATTGAACGCAGGACCTTCTTACTGTGAGGCGCCGGTGCTATCCACCGAGCCACAGTGCCACCCAGTTTGTCATGTCATATGTCGGATTTATTCAACTTGTTATGGTGTTCATGAAGTATTACTGATGATGTAATAAAGCTGCGTAATCATGTATGAAGCTATTATAATTACAACCCTAAATCAGAAAAAGTCGGAACACTATGGAAAATTCAAATTTAAAAAGCTGCAGCATTCATTACATTTCAGTTGACTTTTATTTCATTGCAGACACTATAAACCCAAGATATTTAACTTTTTTTCTGGTCAACTTCATTTCGTTTGTTAATAAACATCCATTCCTGCATTTCAGGTCTGCAACACACTCCAAAAAAGTTAGGACAGGAGCAATTTAGGGCTATTAATGGCTATTAACAACTAAATAATTGTGTGATTTCAAACAGGTGATGTCAACAGGAGATTATGATCATGATTTGATACAAAAGCAGTATCCATGAAAGTCTGAGTCTTTTAAGGAGTAAAGATGGGCAGAGGATCTCCAGTTTATCAACAAATGTGTAAAAAAATTATTGAAATGTTTAAAAACAATGTTCCTCATAGAAACACCGGAAGGGATTTACATGATTTCATCTTGAAGGCAGCTTATGTTGCTCTAAAATCTCAGTGTACTTTTCTGCATTAATGCCGCATCACAGAAGTGTAAATGACCTTTGCCAAGGGCACTGACCCGACCCCATACCATGACAGAGCCTGGCTTTTGGGCTTGTTCCTCATAACAGTTTGGATGGGGTTTTTTTTCGTCTTTGATCTGGAACACAGGGTATCCCTTTTTTCAAAAAAGGATCTGGATACTGGTTCATCCGAACACAATCCTTGTTTCCACTGTGTGATGGTCCATCTCAGATGCCTCTGAGTCCAGAGAAGTCAACACCGCTTCTGGACATGGTTATAACATAAGGCTTGTTTTTTGCACACTAAAGTTTAAGTGGTATTTGTAAATGTAACTCTGCATTCTAGAGCTTGATAAAGGCTTGATAAAGTAATTCGCTGCCCATGTGGTTCTATCAGCTATTGATGAATGATGGTTCTTGATGCAGTGCCGTCTGAGGGAGCGGAGATCATGGGTGTTCAGCTTAATCTTGTGCCCTTGGCCTTTACGCACCAAAATTCCTCCTGATTCCTTGAATCGTTTAATGATATTATGCACTGTAGAAGAAGAAATATGTAAATCCCTTCCAATCTTTGAAATGCAAAAATTGATGTTTATGCATAAATGAACCAGTTGACCAGAAAAAAAATTCATTTCTTGGGTCCATACTGTCTGCAATGAAATAAAAGTCAAAGTAAATGTAAGAAACACTGTGTGTTTTATATGCATTTTCCATACTGTCCCAACTTTCTGATTGGGGTTGTAATTGATGTCACAATTTAGCTGTCTAAAGCACTCAGTCAGATGAGTATCTGTTGCAAGTTTGATACTTAGACTTGATGATTTTCATTTGTGAAAATGCCACGTCATGAAGATATACAGTAGGAAAATATGAAGGGGTTCACCTTACATGCACATGATGAAAGAAGTGAGCATCTTTCTATTTACAAGTGCCCAAATGCCCTGTTCTGTTGATCTGACTTCAGCTACAGGTATTTTGTAGGTCTATTATTTCCATGTCAGCATTTGGCAATGATTATTTTTTCTGACAGAGCCTCTGTCTCGGCGACAAGAAGGGGTTTGAAATGAATGCTACAATGTCTTCTATTTTGTTTAGCTACTCAAAATGCCTACTGACCTCCTCTAGTCAGTCTGTCCAGGTGAATGCACCAGCATGTGAGATGGAAAGAGTGTTTGACATGCTATTCAGAATTGTGCTTACATTTTGGAAGAAAGTTAGCTTTTGCACTAATCACATGTGACAAATCTCTGTCCCTTCCTTGCAGAACAGTTTAGCCTTTTCAGTTTGGATGTGAGGTCCATCGGAATACCCAGCTCAAGCAGTCATGTCTCATTTTCCAACTTCCTGTGTTCCTGATTCCTAGGCTGAAAAGACATTGTAATCTTCAGCAAATCAATAAATCACTGGAGAACCTTCCCACTACTTAACCACTGTATGCCAGTGTGGAAAACCAGCTTTTCATATTAAAGAATTTAATATATGAATACTTTATATATTTAATATATAATATTTTATGTATTATATAAAGAGCCCATGTCCATCTTTGCTCCGTACAACATTTGTTGATACTGCTTCTGTGCCAAATCATTATTATAATCACCTGTTCACATCACCTGTTTAAATTACATCAGTATTTAGTTTCCCCCATTATTAGCCCTAAAATGCCCTCGTCAACTTTTTTGGAATGTATTGCAGGTCTGAATATACAGTGTGTCTACAAAGTATGTCCCACTTTAATGAATTTGTTCTCAACAGCCAACGTGCCTATGAGGCTTTCTCAGTTTTATATGAATACCTATGAGCCCAGGTCTTATCCACATTACATCGATTCAATGTGAGCAGTTCAAGGTTTCTTCCTAGAACTAGGGAGTTTTCCTTGCCACTGTCGCCCTAGGCTTGCTCAATTTGGGATTGGACGTAGTTATTAGGAGATAATCTAAATTTGTAAAGTTGCTTTGAGACAATGCTCCATTGTAAAAAGCGCTATATAAATAAATCTGACTTGACTTGACTTGACTCTAAGAACTATGGAAAAGTTCATCCATGCGCCATGTGATTTAAAGTCTGGTTTGCACCAGTTACTTTCACCGAATGCATGCTTCATTATTGAATGTTATAATTTAAGTAGACCTGCAGGCTGTGTTGTTCAGGCTATTATACATTATGACCAGCAATCTGGTGAATGTGTTGCATTCGAGTAGCCTTGCTGGTACACAGTCGTGTACTTAGTTTTCATCCACTTCTGCTGATGAGGGTTGTGGTACAGTTATTTATTCTCTATCTTATATTCATTATTTCCAGGATGAACTGGGATGCTAATATGGTGCAGGTGTCTGCGGCACTTATATTTCTGATCAGACGTTTTTGCTGCTTTTTACTCCTCCTGTTTGCATTCTGGAACATTAATGAACATTATGATTGCAGTATGGTGTGCATCATGAAACTTATCTGCCTCACAGATATTGTTTATTTATATTCTTTGTTTATTACATTACAATATAAAATGCAATATCACTATGTGTACTTTAGTTGTACGCCTTGTGGGTGCACATTTTTAAAGAGGAAGAGATTACCTCACTCTCTCCACAACTGAACACCTAAGTAAAATCATCATCTAAGCATACAAACTTAGTCAAAGCCCCAGTTAATCAAGTCAAGTCAAGTCAGATCTATTTATATAGCGCTTTTTTACAATGGAGCATTGTCTCAAAGCAACTTTACAACTTCAGATTATCTCATAATAACTACGTCCAATACCAAATTGACCAAGCCTAGGGCAACAGTGGCGAGGAAAAACTCCCTAAGTGTTATGAGGAAGAAACCTTGGGAGGACCAAGACTCAAAAAGGGACCCAACCTGCTTTGGCGGCGTAGATGATAAATCTAAGAGTGAAACTAAAGTCATGGAGTCATACTTCAAATAAAATGTGAAACATGCACATTGGCACATTGGCACATTGACACAGTCCGATACACAGAGTCACTCCAGGATCCTGAGATCCTGAGTTAATGACCATTTAAAGGAAACACATTACACTTCCCCACATTTACATCTGATAGAAAATAGTGAATAAGCACAACATAATGCAACTGAAGTGCAACTTATCATTATAAGCTTTATTAACGTACAGACACCTGCGATTATTATTCTGCCTCCTTATTGCTGCAACCACGTATAACTAACATTTATTTTAGGTTACATAAAAAATGTAGTGGACTCTCAATACTGACTTTGTTTGACATGACAGAAATATGCGATAGCCTGTATTTATTTCACAGAGACAGCAGCTCTGCCAAAGCAAGTCAGGAAATACAGAGAAAATCTAAGCATCGAATAAGATTGACGAAACAGAAAAGATGATATTTCGTTTAAATGTGGCCAAATGAATGTGTTATTTTATGTAGCCTATCCCATGCATTTTAAAGTGAGGCTACAGAATCAATGGCGATCGAAGTAGTGGCTTGCAGGAGGACAGGAGAAACAGATTAGCGCTCTGTAAGAAACAACCACAGCGCCGACAATAATTCGTTCTTATGATCGATGTTCTTAATGTATAAGTAAAGTTGTCACACTTCGGTGATGACCAACAGACTCCACGCTGGTTTCGGACAGACCTCGTGATTGCCCCATTTTCTCCGTCCACAAATTCCACATTGAAGTTAGGGGTATCTGGCTGCGGGTGTTAATTGATGGTACGCGCTTTGCGTACGACACATGCGCCATCTGCGTGGCGACGCTGTGCTCCTCTCTGGAACCGCGGCCAGTCTGTGCGAGCTCTCACACAGCGCATCCACCTGCCACCGGCGGAGAACCGGTTTCCTCCTACAGCTAAGGATAGAAAGGCATCACAACACACTTCATATGTACGTACCCTAAGGATTTATCTTAACCCATCTTCCCGGGGCATCTTACCATCGTGCCCCGTGGGTTGATTTTATTTGTTACGAGATTTATTTATGTAGCCTATTTAACGTAGTAATGCCGTCGAATATGCAATTGCACAAAAAGGTCTTAACTGTTCTTAACAGAAATGATAATTTAACGACAGATTCTGCCATGTGTAGGCAGACATGTATCCGTTGCTTTGTGGTAACTTGGCATGCACAGTGCGGTAGAACACGGCCATCTTCTTTTGCCCTTGTGAGAAGCCGCTGTGTTCTGTATGCACCCGATGCATCGGAATTTACAAACTACATCAGCCTAACACTGAACGGAGGCTATCCATAACAGTAACATGCTTTAGGACTGAACAAAGTTCTAATCATAAGTGCAAGTTATATATGCAAGTTATGCATCGGAGAAAAAAAAACAAAATAATTACAGACACATATAAACTCAAAACTTATGTGTAAATACATATATGCATACATACACACATACAAAAATACATACAGGCCCATAGGTTCAATAATTCAGCATTTTAAGTACTGTGATGTAATACCATTGGCAGGAGCCACGGATAGGCCGTCTTCACACATTTCAAATGTACAGTAATCATTCAAGGATAAAACAAATCAAATGTAACATCATGGAATGAGATGTAAAAAATATCATGACCTTTAAAATGTGCCAATTTACCCAGCAACCTAAAGCTATATGGTTAAATTTGTTAAACCTGAACATATACATTTAAATCCTGAATATATCAGTATTCCCAGTGATAAGCAGTTAGTGATGATTTGGATTTGTAATTCATTTGCTGATCATATCTTTTTACTTTTTTTGCAGTCTATAGACTGACCAGTATGTAGTTGTACACAGTGCACAGTACTATGCTTGTGATTCTATATAAACATGAACCAGAACAGATATTACATGCAGATTCATGTTAGGGTCACCTTTATAGGATAGTAATATACTCATATATACACACAGCCAAATTCATAGCTATGCCTCTTGCTCATTTTGCCCTTTATGTTGCCACATGAGCTCCATGTCATTTTAAGATTAGAGTACTTGACACTCAGCCCATGAAATGGTAGAGGAGATCATAGCACAGAATGCACTAGTTTGCACATTAGTTGGATTTAGCTCACATGTATTTGGAAGTTACACTTTAAAACTGTATTAACATGGTGTTGACTGTATTTCAGAATGGTTCCAGTGTGTTCCATTAAAGCTGAAAAAAATGAAATGAAAAATGGGGACCATGCTGTCTTCCTTTCAAGTTAATAATAAAAAATGACAAAAAGCAAAAACTATGGGCAGATATGCAGGGTTATATCATCGTGGCTGACCATTGTGCTTTTGTCTTTAGAAATAATCAAAAACAGATAAATATCCACCATTGTTTGATGATCAGTACAAAACAAAGAATTGCAAATGTGTTCTATTAACCTGTGTTTCTTTGTAATAGTATAAGGCCTGTAGATATAGGTTGTTAACATATGTTGGCTAAATAATAGCTCTGCTGTTATAATGATCAGAATGATGCCATAACACTGTCAGGATGATGCACTTTTCATTGCTGCTTTTGGCTCCCATTGTCCTGCATAGTCTCCCTCTCAGTCTTTTCTCTTTCCAGAGCTGGCTCGCTGATTAGAGACACACATGTGGATAAAATAGTTGCTACCCTTTGGTTAAAGAAAGAAAAAATGGTCACAGAAATAACTTGAAACTAATAAAAGTAATAATAAATAAAAATGGACTGAAAATCAACTAATGAAAATCAGACATTGCTTTTAAATTGTAGTTCAACAGAATAATTGTAAAAAAACAAACTAATGAAACTGACCTGGACAAAAATTATTTGTGTGGAAAAAAAGGTTTGTCCTGTAATTAGCATCACAGGTGTCTTCAAACTTGTAATCAGTCAGTCTATGTGCTGTCTATGTCAGTCTATGTGCTGTTATCATGGTGTGTACCAAACTGAACATGGACCACAGAGATTAGAAAGAAAATGATAGACAAACATGTTAAAGGTTAACAGACCATCTCCGAGCAGTTTGATGTTCCTGTCACTACAGACGCACATGTTATTCAGACGTTTAAGGTCTGCGGGACTGTAGCCGACCTCCCTGGACATGGCTGCAAGAGGAAACATTGCTGACAAATTGAAGGGATGGATAATATGAATGGTAAAAAAGAGCCCAGAACGCCTTCCAAAGAGATTAGAGGTGAACTCCAAGGTCAAGGTACATCCATGTCAGATCACACCATCCGTCTCTGTTTTTGCCAAAGTGGACATCATGGAAGACGACCGAGGAGGAAATCCCCGCTGAAAGCAAGTTGTTAAAAATGCATATTGATAAACCACAAAGCTTCTGGGAGAATGTCCTTCAGACAGACAGGACAAAACTGGAGCTTTTTGGCTTTTTGTGTTCACAGACACAAAAATGAAGCACAGAAAGAAAAGAACACTGTCCCTACTGTGGAACATGGATGAGGCTCTGTTATGTTTAGGGCTGCTTTGCTGCATCTGGCACAGGGTGTCCTGAATCTGTGCAGGGTACAATGAAGTCTCAAGACTATCAAGGCATTCTGGAGCAAAAATGCTGCCCAGTGTCAGAAAGCTTGGTCTCAGTCACAGGTCATGGGTCCTCCAGGATAATGACCCAAAGCACACATCTAAAAACACCCAAGAATGGCTCAGAGGAAAACACTGGACTATTCTGAAGTGGCCTTCTATGAGCCCTGACCTAAATCCTACTGAGAATCTTTGGACGGAGCTGGAACATTCAAGGCACAGTGAAGGCCCCCTTCAAACCTGAGACAGCTGGAGCATTTTGTTCATGAGGAGTGGGCCAGAATACCTGCTGAGAAGTGCAGAAGTCTCACTGACAGATACAGGAACTGTTTGATTGCAGGGATTGCCTGAAAAGGTTGTGCAACAAAGTGAAGGTACCATCATTTCTGTCCAGGCCTGTTTCATGAGTTTTTTTATTATTGTTATTCTGTTGAACTTTTGTAAATTTCAGGTTACTTCAGTGACCATTGTGGGTTTTTCTGTCTTTGACAGAAGGCTACCAACAGTTTTGTCCATGTGTGTAGCTTCTTACTCCCCTACGTACAGTGATGCTTGCAAGTTTGTGAACCCTTTAGAATTTTATATTTCTGCATAAATATGACCTAAAACATCATCAGTCTTAAAGTAGATAAAGAGAACCCAGTTAAACACATGAGACAAAAATATTATACTTGCTCATTATTTACTGAGGAAAATGATCCAATATTACGTAATAGTGAATGGCAAAAGTATGTGAACCTCTAGGATTAGCAGTTAATTTGAAGGTGAAATAGAGTCAGGTGTTTTCAATCAATGGGATGCCAATCAGGTGTGAGTGGGCACCCTGTTTTATTTTAAAGAACAGGGATCTATCAAAGTCTGCTCTTCACAACATGTTTGTGGAAGTGTATCATGGCACGAACAAAGGAGATTTCTTGATTCATCAGGCTGGAAAGGTTACAAAACCATCTCTAAAGAGTTTGGACTCCACCAATCCACAGTCAGACAGATTGTCTACAAAGGGAGGAAATTCAAGACCATTGTTACCCTCCCCAGGAGTGGCCGACCAACAAAGATCACTCCAAGAGCAAGGTGTGTAATAGTTGGTGAGGTCACAAAGCACCCCAGGGTAACTTCTAAGCAACGGAAGGCCTCTCTCACGTTGGCTAATGTTAATGTTCATGAGTCCACCATCAGAAGAACACTGAACAACAATGGTGTGCATGGCAGGGTTGTAAGGAGAAAGCCACTGCTCTCCAAAAAGAACATTGCTGCTAGACTGCAGTTTGCTAAAGATCACGTGGACGAGCCAGAAGGCTATTGGAAGAATGTTTTGTGGACGGATGAGACCAAAATAGAACTTTTTGGTTTGAAAGAAAAGTGTTATGTTTGTAGAAAGGAAAAACACTGCATTCCAGCATAAGAACCTTATCCCATCTGTGAAACATGGTGGTGGTAGTATCATGGTTTGGGCCTGGTTTGCTGCATCTGGGCAGGACGGCTTGCCATCATTGATGGAACAATGAATTCTGAATGATATCAGAGAATTCTAAAGGAATATGTCACGACATCTGTCCATTAACTGAATTTCAAGAGAAGGTGGGTCATGCGGTAAGACAGCGACCCTAAGCACACAAGCCGTTCTACCAAAGAATGGTTACAGAAGAATAAATTTCATGTTTTGGAATGGCCAAGTCAAAGTCCTGACCTTAATCCAATGGAAATGTTGTGGAAGGACCTGAAGCGAGCTAAGCTAATGTGAGGAAACCCACCAACATCCCAGAGCTGAAGCTGTTCTGTACGGAGGAATGGGCTAAAATTCCTCCAAGAGCGGTGTGCAGGACTGATCAACAGCTACAGGAAATGTTTAGCTGCAGTTATTGCTGCACAGGGGAGTCACATCAGATACTGAAAGCAGAGGCTCACATACTTTTGCCACTCACTAATATGTAATATTGGATCATTTTCCTCAATAAATAAATGACCAAGTATAATATTTTTGTCTCATTTGTTTAACTGGGTTCTCTTTATCTACTTTTAGGACTTGTGTGAAAATCTGATGATGTTTTAGGTCATAGTTGTGCAGAAATATAGAACATTCTACAGGGTTCACAAACTTTCAAGCACCACTGTACATCAATTACTACATTTCAGGCCTGCAACTGGTCCTAGGATGGGGTTAGTATGTTAGTGTGGGGACAATTTAGATCTAGTAATGAGGTATAAACGAAATAATAATGTGATATGAAACAGATGATGTTAACAGATTATTGTAATCACTGATTTGGTACAAAAGCAGCATCCATGAAAGAGTCTTTGAGAAGCAAAGATGGGCAGAGGATCTCCAGTTTGTCAAAAATGCATTTATAAATTACTGAGATTGTTTAAAAACATATGTGAGATATAACTTTTTCTGATTTGGTTTGTTTTGCATTGTCTTGTTGAAAAATGCATGGACGTCCCTCGATGAGATGTTGTCTTGAAGGCAGCTTCTGTTAAATCTCTTAAATCTAATTGTACGTTTCTGCATTAATGCAGAACACAGATGTGTAAATGACCTTTATCAAGAGCACTGACACAACCCCATACCATGACAGATGCTTTTTCTTCAAAGAAAAAAAAACAACAGATTTAGAACACTGATTTGTCTGATGACAGTAAACGTGTCCACTGTGTGATGGCCCATCCCAGATGCCTTTGAGTCCAGAGAAGTTGATGCCACTTCTGGATATGGTTAACAGAAAGTTTCATTTTAGCTCAGTGAAGATTTAACTGGCATTTGTGAATGTATCACTATAACTGTAAAGCCTTTCATGACTGCTTTTGCTTTTGATAATGACATCACCAATTGACCTGTTGACGTCCCCTGTTTGAAATCACATCGTTATTTATTTGTTTTGCATCATTGCTAGCCCTAAACTGCCTTGTCCCAACATTTTTGGAGGGTGTTGCAGGCCTGAAATGCAGGAATGGACATATATAAACAAATGAAATGAAGTTGACCAAACAAACCTTGAAATATCTTGGGTTTATACTGTTTATAATGAAATAAAAGTCAAACTAATTGTAAGGAATGCTGCAATTTTTACATTAACATTTTCCATACAATCCCAACTAGTTCAGATTTGGGGATTTAATTAGTGGACTGTATACTGTAATATCATAAAAAAGGCAGTGCTATACAGTGTCTTCACCATTTTGAGTCTGTTTATGATTACTACATCTGGAATAAAAAGGCAGATTTTTATTCACTATTAAAATGTTTAAGATTCCGGCTCATAAAGTGTATGGCTGTTGATCGGATGGAAATTAAATGGCACATACCTGTATACATCCAGTATATACATTTTCATACCCGTTTAATCCAGCTCAGGGTCATGGAGAGCTGGGCCTAACCACCAACGCAAGGTGGGAACCAACCCTCAACATGGAGACACACTTAGACACACACAGACCCACACCAAAGTCTGGCTTTCTATCACTGTGGGAACGTTTCATTGCAGTAATATTAGTGTAACTATGTAAAACTACACCTGAGCCAGACACCCACCATAACAGTACTTCTGACCTAAACAAGGAAGCAAGTGTTCATGTGATGCTCTGTGATATGTGGTCTACCTTATTGAACAACGAGTACATGAACCTAGTTCTCTGCTGGGAACACCAGCCTCTCTCTATCACCTTAACCCTTTGGGGTTCCCATTATGGATCGGAGTCTTCAAGCATCGTCCCTGGTTTGCTAGCCCTCACAGTCTCCCTTCTGAAGCAACAAAATGAGGAGGACAAGGATAAGACTAGCTCCACTACCACCACCTTTCCATAGACCATGTTAGCAGACACCGCAGCTATGGAGGCCATGCCAGTGGATGCTGCAACTCGTGAAGCCTCACCAGCCCATACCACTGGTGTGCAGCCCCTGTGGACTCTAAGCCTGTGTATGTGGGCCTTGCAGACTCCGAGCCAGCGCCTGTGGCTTCTGAATCCAAACCTGTGGCCCCTGATGCTCCTCACTCCTTGCCTGCAGCACTTTGTAACTCCTGACTTCTTGTCTGCAGCACCCGTGGCTCCTGAGACCCTGCCGCTGTCTTCATCTGCAGCCCCTGTGCCTGTACCCATGGCTCTATCAGCCTTCATCTTCCCCTGGCCAGTGTACATGTTTTCCAGTAGGCCAGGCTTTGGCCCTTCTGTCTTATGGACTCCACTAAGGAAGCACTTCTCCCAGACACTATTCCCCCAGAGGGGCATCTTCTGTTGTTTCTGTGCCTCTGAGCTCGTGTTGTACCTCCTCTGTTGTGTCCTGCTGTTTTGGTGTCCATGTCCTTGGTCTTTCGTTCCCCTGATCTTATTTGTTGATCCGCTTTCCATTTGTCTGTCTGACTGTTTTTCTGGTGCTTTTGTTTTTCTTGTCAGAGTTAATGATGTCAAGGTGATGTGCTGTTCTTTGTTCTTTGTCACTGACATCATCCTGCATAGTCTCCCTCCGACTTATTTTTCTTTCTTTCCAGAGCTAGTTGCCTAATTAGAGACTGCTTCCTGCTCCCCTATGTGGACCTCTCTGTTTCAGCTCTGTGTTGTCTCACCATCGTTTGCTGGTGTGTCCTCCTCATGTGTTTTCATTCTTGTCTGTTCTGTTTTGCTTGTTTCCTTTGTTGTTCAGTGTTTGCATGTCTTTCCTAGTTTAGCTTAGCTTAGCTTAATGCAATTTGTTTGTATGTCTGTCTGTTTGTATTAGCATTAGATCTCTCTCTATTACTTACTAGCTTTTTGCATGTTTAGCTCCATATTTCTGTGTTACCCTGTTGTTTCCTGTTAGTTTTGTTTTCCTGTTAGTATCTGTCAGTTTGGTTTGTGCTGCTTACATTGTGTTACTTGTCTACCTGTCTACTTGGGGTTTGCCCTGTCTGTTTCCTTGCCTGTGTTTTTGTGTTTGTTTGTATTATTGTTTTTATATGACCCAGTGTCCAGTCTTTATTTGTTAATAAAACACCATCCCCATCTCTGTCTCTCCTGTTAAATTGCCATTAATAGACACCCAGCGTGACACATTCAAATAATTGCTAATAATTATTAAAGTGGAAAATGCTCAAAGTAGGTGAAATAATCATGGTCAAGTCTAAAGTGTGCATAAATGTTACTACTTCAAATATCACCCAAGATTATGTAGCATGGTGATGGTTCATTAGAGGAACAGCTAAACTGGGCAAAGGTCCATTACACTTTATGTCTTTCTCACTTTCTCCTTCTCTTACTCTAGCTGTTTCTAGAACATGGCTTCAGTTATGCAGAAGCTCATTACCTCACTGACCAGTGGCCCTGCTGAACTGCCCACCAACAAGGTGACTGTGGTGGGAGTGGGGCAGGTGGGCATGGCCTGTGCCATCAGCATCTTACTCAAGGTAAGAGACCTTTCTCAGATCTTTACAGTGCTTTGGGAACATGCCTATTTCAGTGTTTGGCCTTTTAAAGGAATTATATTTGATTATTTGATGTGAAATGTTTTAACTTTCTAATTTCTTATGCATTTTTTTCTATTCTTCAATATCATGCATAATTTGTTCAATTATGTTCTCTACAGGAGCTTTGTGATGAACTTGCCCTGGTTGATGTGGTTGAGGACAAGCTGAAAGGAGAGATGATGGACCTGCAGCATGGCAGTCTCTTTCTCAAAACCCACAAGATCATTGCTGATAAGGGTGGGTCATGGCCAGTCCCATATTATGGAATCCTTTTATTTACATAGGTGTATTGGTATTCACGTTTCGATCCAAAAAGTCAACAGTCCTCAGCATATTTAATGACTCAGGTTACTAAGTTACTAATAACTGTCTTAAGTTATTTAAAAAGCATCCTATTTTGCTTCCACCTGTCCTGGTCAGGGATTGTGGGGGAAGGGTCTGGAACCTAATTCACTTGGTGCAGGCAAAGAAACACCCTGGACAGGGGGCCAGTCCATCACAGGGTTCCTTCCATAAACACTTCCTGACTTCATATTGCAAGACCCACACTGAATTGAAACCCAGGCTCCCATGAACCACAATTTCCAGCAACTGGCTCTTACCACCAAGCAACCAAAAGAGCTTCTATAACTATACATCTATATATTTTAGACGTGTAAATTGTGTATAGTTTTTATAATTTAAAGACCAAGGGCCATATTCATAAAGATTCTAAGAATCATTTTAAGATCTCTTAACGTACCTTAAAAACTCCTAGCTAGGCGAAGCTATCTGAGAGCAACTCTGAGCAAGGACAAGACAAAAACTTTGATCTCGTTGAGGAGGCAGGGTTCACCTGATCTCTGTTAAGGTCGCAAGGCCGCAAAGATAATTCATTCACAATCTTATCGATTGGAAGGGTAAGAATAAAATAAAGAAATAGAAAATAGAAAATATAACAAAGAAAAGATTACAAAGAAAGATTATGTACTGTTACATTACAAGCAATTTTGACAACATTTTGTATAACATAATGACATAATTTAGAATTTTAATGAAAAACATCTAGTTCTCTTGACAAATGTCCATATGCAGTGTTATTCAACCCCAGCCTCATTACTTGGTGGAGAATGGCTTCCAGTTTGATGGCTTCCATGCTGCAAGTGCCTTCATTAAATCCCACCAAAGCTTTTCGATGGGACTTAAATCTGGTGACTGAAGGCCACTCAAGAACATTCCAGGGCTGATTCCTTAACTAAGCTTTCGTTGACTTGGAGGTTTGCTTGGGTTCATTGTCTTGCTGGAGAGTCCAAATATCACCAGATTAAAATTCACCACAGAATGCATAACATTTCTTCTCAAAATGGTTTGGTACAAACATTTTTAGAGACTAATTTGGGAGTAACTACCCCTGCGGCCCTTTCCTGTGATTTGCATTTATTCCAGGGATTTTTTTGGTGTGCATTCGCACTGACAGTTGGAAAGCTGTGTGACACTGAAGTGACGTAAGCCATGTGAATTTCAGTACAGGCGCTTTTGTACCAGAGGAACTTTTTCGTAGTTCTTACAAATGTGCCCCCTTGCTGTATGTTTGCACCTCAGAAACTGGGGACAATTGTACAAATGTCTGCGTAACTCCTGCGTCTTTCTATGAGGACCCAGGTGCAGTGAGCTCCTGGTGGAAGGGATCAGCCAAAGAGAGAATTACAATAAATTAAAATAAATAAAAGGGATAAATGAAAAGTGTGTGTGGGGAGATGCACACGAACACACATACAAAAAAGGAAATAATAAAGCTGCGCCAGGTGGGTGCCAGCTGGGACTCAAACCCTGATAGCTGGCGTCAGGAGAGCAGGAGAAAAAAGGGACCAAAAGGGCAAAAGCAAGGGCCGCGGTGGAACGGACTCAAAAACAAAGCAATAATATACAATATCAAAGAAAGGGGGAAAAAGAAAGCCACTGACAGCGCTAGAAAGCTCTGCGGCGAGCGTGAGGGGAAGCCATGCAGTATCAATATCATTCAATATCCACTACCATCTGCATAAACCCTGGCTAATTAGTCCCCAAGATTACTATTTGGCAAAGGTCGTGACTAACTGCTACCTTCATTCTGTGCTTTTGGCTCACATATTCCCATACAGTGACTCTGCACACAGAGAAAAACATATTCACAGAATATGTCCCATACAAGTGTGCACCCTGCTAATGACCTCACCCATGACCTCACCCATGTATTCGCTCTGTCTGATTGCAACATAAGCTAAAGCGAACTCCCAAGTGCTAAATGTCTTCCAGCTCTATTGTTATAAATCCTAAATAAATCACCTGAGTAAACATTACATTCTGTGTGTTGAACAGAACCATTAGGAAAAAGTCATTTCTGTAAATATTGTAAATGGACACAAATGGAGCCCTTCCTCTGTATTGACAGACTATTCAGTGACGGCAAATTCGCGTATCGTGGTGGTAACAGCTGGTGTGCGTCAGCAGGAAGGTGAAAGCAGACTCAACCTGGTGCAGAGGAATGTCAACATATTCAAGCACATCATCCCTCAGATAGTCAAATACAGCCCCAACTGTCTCCTGATCGTGGTGTCTAACCCAGGTAAGAGGGGTACATATATATATATATAGACAAAAAAAATTACTCACTTAGATAGAAATGTTCACACCCAGATGCGTGCAGCTATGAATCAGGCAGATATGATTGATACAGGAATGTCCGATTAGACACGGGTCTTGCCCACAAGATGCTAAAATTGCTCCTCTGCTGCCTGTAAAAAGCTGTCAGAGGCTGCATTTTGCCCAGTGAGAGGGACTTGGACAGGGGGGCATCATTGGACTGCAGAGGAATTTGAATGGTCATGTTGACGAAATTGCCTGCCAACAAGCGCAACGGCAGTTTTGTGTCCACCATTCAGACACGGTGCCACCTTCCACTACACACCCTTTCACTGTCGGGCCCATTCCAGGCACTTAGGAAGGCAAAGATTTTGCCACAGTGCCCATTACATGGGTGCTTGAAGTTGTGAAACCCTTTAGAATTTTCTATATTTCTGATAAATATGGACCTAAAACATCATCAGATTTTCACACAGTCCTAAAAGTAGATAAAGCAGAACCAGTTACACAAATGGACACAAATATTTACTTGGTATTTATTTATTGAGGAAAATGATCCAAGCATACATTATTAGTGAGTGGCCAAGTTGTGAGCCTTGCTTTCAGTATCTGGTGTGACACCCCTGTCTGTAACCATTCTTTGGTAGAAAGGGCTTGTGTGCTAGGGGCGGGGACTGTAGGCTGCCATGACCCATCTTCTCGTGAGATTCGTTCATGGAACGATGTCCTGACATTTTCCTTTAGAATTCTCTGATATCATTCAGAATTCATTGTTCCATCAATGATGGCAAGCCGTCCTGCCCAGATGCAGCAAATCAGGCCCAAACCATGATACTCCCACCACCATGTTTCACAGATGGGATAAGGTTCTTATGCTGGAATGCAGTGTTTTCCTTTCTCCAAACATAACGCATTTCTTTTAAACCAAAAAGTTCTGTTTTGGTCTCATCCGTCCACAAAACATTCTTCCAATAGCCTTCTGGCTCGTCCACGTGATCTTTAGCAAACTGCAGACGAGCAGCAATGTTCTTTTTGGAGAGCAGTGGCTTTCTCCTTGCAGCCCTGCCATGCACACCATTGTTGTTCAGTGTTCTTCTGAAGGTGGACTCATGAACATTAACATTAGCCAATGTGAGAGAGGCCTTCAGTTGCTTAGAAGTTACCCTGGTGTCCTTTGAGTCTTGAGTTTCCTCCCTTTGTACACAATCTGTCTGACTGTGGATTGGTGGAGTTCAAACTCTTTAAAGATGGGTTTGTAACCTTTTCCAGCCTGATGAGCATCAATAACTCTTTCTGAGCTTCTCAGAAGTCTCCTTTGTTCGTACCATGATACACTTCCACAAACGCGTGTTGTGAAGAGCAGACTTTGATAGATCCCTGTTCTTTAAATAAAACAGGGTGCCCACTCACACCTGATTGGCATCCCATTGACTGAAAACACCTGACTCTAATTTCACATTCAATTTAACTGCTAATCCTAGAGGTTCACATACTTTTGCCACTCACTAGTTATGTAATATTGGATCATTTTCCTCAATAAATAAATGACCAAGTATAATATTTGTGTCTCATTTGTTTAACTGGGTTCTCTTTATCTACTTTTAGGACTTGTGTGAAAATCTGATGATGTTTTAGGTCATATTTATGCAGAAATATAGAAAATTCTAAAGGGTTCACAAACTTTCAAGCACCTCTGTGCATGTCCTGCCACTGACAGCCAGCCACTGTCGCCTTCGTTTGCAGTAGGTGTCGTGAACGAGCAATGGAATGAAAGCATACCGTCTTTAGTGACGAATCCAGCTTTTGTATGTATATATATATATTCATTAGTTTGTCATATAATATTTCTGCCTCTACAGTGGATATCATGACCTATGTGACATGGAAGCTGAGTGGCCTGCCCAAACACCGCGTCATCGGCAGTGGTACCAACCTAGACTCAGCTCGTTTCCGCTTCATCATGGCTGAAAAGCTGAGCATCCATGCCAGTAGCTTCAATGGCTACATCCTGGGAGAGCATGGAGATTCCAGTGGTGAGCCTGGCATAGAGCTGTTAAATGATAGGAGATCAATTTTGCAGTGAATGGTCACAAAATTGACTTTATATGACTTGGCACATTAATTGAGAGGGGTATTCCTGCAGGCAGGAAAACCTCCAAAAAGGGAGGGGCATAACTTCAAATTGGTATCCTTTTGTGTTGACATTAAAATGAACTCTTTTGCACCAATTTATGAACTTTTACGATGACCAATATGCAACCTGCGCAGATTTGCTTTTATAATCATGAAGTTATTTATTTATTGATCATGGTCTGAGCTGTGTGTCCAATGAAAGTGACGCTATTTCCTTAAATTCACATGTATTCGTCAGAAACTGTTGTTTTCATATAATTTCATTAATCACTAAGCCTCAGTCAACAAATGTATCAACCTACTTTGTGTGTATGAATACAAACAATTAATAACAACAACAATAATTATTATTATTATTATTATTGTTGTTGTTGTTAATTGTTTGAATTAAGTTAATAGATTGGAGAAAAACGGATAGAGTAAGAGTTCATTTTAATGTCAACACAAAAGGATACTAGCTAGACTTGTAGATATTTAACATGAAATCTTAAGAGGAAGGAACTACTGATCACGATGAACATCAAACATGGATCTGGAAGACAAAACGCATTTTAGATCAAATGGGCATCGCTATCTGTGAGTTTGGAAAATGTACTGAAATTAAAGATAAAATATTAAAATTCTGTATATTTTTATCAGCAGGATAATTATGTTTACATACAGCATTATGTTTAAAGACAGCGGTTACATCGCTTCAAGGAAAACCCACCCAGAGCCGGCTCTGAACCCACCAAACTGCTCAACCACCAATAGCAAAGCACTCTGAGTTATGCCCTCCCATTTGGAGTTCTGCCCTCCCATTTAGAGTTATGTCCCTCCCATTTGGAGGTTTTCCAGCCTGCAGGAATACCCACATGAATTAGTTTGGTAGTGATATGTTGAAGGTCATAAAAATATCAAAATTCAGCATTGGTGGTCATGAAGATTTAGGGTGTATATTCCTTTTCTTCTTTGTTGTATAGTGCCCGTATGGAGTGGTGCCAATGTTGCTGGAGTCAACCTGCAGAAGCTCAACCCTGCTATTGGCACTGATCAGGACAGTGAAAACTGGAAGGAGGCACACAAAATGGTGGTGGACAGGTATGATAAAGTTACCTCACACAATAATATTCCCACCTTCAAATTGAATTACACTTGGGTGCATGAATAATAAATTACCTGTCTGTAGAAAATGAAAGGAGAATCTTTAGGCCAATGTTTGAATCATGAAGATATTGTTGGAACTGAAGCATTTTTAGACACATTCTCCAAAAGGATATGGGTCTTGTGCTCAGTGGTGTTTGTGTCTTTGGTTTTTACTTCCTATGAAAAAATACAAGCCAATGACCTGAACAAAAAATATTTTGTTCTCTGGACAAAAATGCAGGTCAGGGGACAATGGCCAAATGGTTCGAGCTGAACAGGTTTGAGGCAACAGTATCACTTATTACAAGCAAAGTACTCAGAAGAGCATCTCTGAGCACACAACACATCAAACCTGGAAGCAGATGGGCTACTGCAGCACTGGATCACACTGGGTACCAATCCTGTCAGCTTAGAACAGGCAACTGAGGCTGCAATTTGCCAGGACTCACCAAAATTGGACAACAGAAGATTAGAAAACGTTGCCTGGTCTGATGAGTTTTGAATTCTGCTCTGGCATTCAGATTGTAGGGTCAGAATTTGGTGTAAAACAACTTGAAAGCATGGATCCATCCTGCCTTGTATCAGCAGTTCATGCTGCCTCTGGTGGTGTAATGGGATATTTTCTTGGCACACTTAATTTTATATTTTCTTGCCCCTTAATACCAACTGATTATTGTTTAAACCCTGCAGTCGATCTGAGGACTGCAGCTGACCACGTCCATCCCTTTATGACCACAGTGTACCTTGTACGTGCCCTGCCACAAAGCTCAGACAAACTCAAACTGGTTTCTTGAACATGGCAGTGAGCTCACTGTACTCACATACTCACACACAGTCACCAGATCTCAATCCCATAGAGCACCTTTGGGGTGTGTTGGACGTGCAGCTGACAAATCTGCAGCCATGTCAATATGGACCAAAATCCCTGGGGAATGTTTCCAGCACGTTGTTGAATCTATACCATGAAGAATTAAGGTACTTCTCAAGGCAAAAGTGGCCCAACCCAGTACTAGCAAGGTGTACCTAATAAAGTGGCTGATGAGAGTTTGTTTTAATTCAGTATGAGCTGGAGCACCATTAGGTAGTTTTTAAGGAGTTAATTGAATATATTCTTGACTCTGTTATTCTTTAAAATAACTACTTTTACCAGTAATATTGAAATAAATGTGGTTGCCAAGAGAATAAAGAAATTGGTCTCAAAAGAAAGTCATGACATGTCATGTTACGCATACTGGTGCTGCAAGCATTCTTTCTTTAGTAGTCACATTAACAGTAATACTAATGCTCAGTACTTAGTAACTGACAGAACCATGATCACTACAGTTATGGACTATAAACTGCCCTCATCTTATTTGACTTATTTAATCTGAAATATAAGAGGTGTGCTATTCTGTTTCAGTGCTTATGAGGTGATCAAACTAAAAGGTTACACTAACTGGGCCATTGGAATGAGTGTGGCTGATCTGACAGAAAGCCTGTTGAAGAACCTGAGCAGAGTTCACCCTGTCTCTACCATGGTGAAGGTGAGAAACGCACAGTGCCACTTTGATGTGCAAGTCTGCATAATTCAGAACCACCTGAAAACTCTGTCTCTGATAACTAGCTGACAAGCCTAAAAGCCTCTAGATGTTGAAAGTTAACTATTGGAAGTGATTTATATGTAAAGTAACTGTGGATCTTCACAATCTATACTGAAATTATTATTTTTTTCAACAGACTTTGCTAGATAGTAATTCAGAAATAGAGTGATGGAGAATATGTGAGAGATGAAAAGGAAGGGATATATGAGAAGAAGATGACTTGGATAAGATGTGAACGACAGAGGAGGCAGGTTATAGAGAAGAAACAGATCAACAGGGTGGAGAATTAAGAGAGGAATGCTTAATAGCACCTTAGTAGCAAAGACCTGCGTGCTACATAAACACTCATTTTTGTCCATCACTAATGACAGATTTGGGTCCACATTTCCATACTTACTCTGTATATTGACTTTAATATATTCATTCATTTGTCATTGTGTTTTCCACTCAATCCTCGGTCAGGGTCGTGGGAAAACCGGTGTCTAGCCGACAGGCAGGAACAACCCTACACAGGGTGCCAATCGATCGTGGGGCACACAGATTTACATTTCACGCACACACACTTGGAGCACTAAAACCCACTAAAAACAGGACCTTCTTGCTGTTAGGCGGTGGTGCCACCCACCAGTATTAATTCAGACAGCAAATTTTGATTTTGTTTTAGTAATAGTCTTTTGACAAAAACGTAATTTAGTTTTACTCATAAGTTTGTCATCTGAATGGTTTTTAGTGGTAGTCTAGTTTTAGTCGACTAATAAGATTATTATAAGATTATAGGATTTATAATCTTATAATTATAAGATTATAGTCAACTAACCCTAGAGTAGATTCAGTTGACTATAATATGAAATGTGAAGGGAGCAATATGTAAATGCATTTTTAAGATTTTCCTTGAATTACTTAAATCCTTACATACACTTAGACGAAAGGAAACATCTATCAACCAGTTATGGAACAGCATTAGTGTTTGAATGTGCAATATGCACAGAAACAGGTTTTACTTGTTTGAAACATAACCACATTTCAGATGAAAGGGTAATTTCTCTATTCAGTAACACTAACATTACAGGACAGCAGTGGTGGATTTTAGTTCACAGATTAGCAAAAGAACACACCATTAGCTCATGAAACAATGTCTAACATGCTTACCTTTGCATGGATTTCAGGATGACATGCCTGCAGATGTCATTTAAAGTTTGTTGTATTTTTTTGAGATAGTCGCCCCACACGGCTAACATAGTCATGTTATCGTTGACGTCAAATGATAAATGTGCGCATATATCTACGTGCCTCCTTCTCCAGGTGTTGACATTGTTGAGGTGGTTTCATGTGGAACAGCACAGAGGCTGGTTGTACGGTCTTCCCGGGTCAGATCAAATGGTGCATCTTACTGCATTACTGATTGGATCAAGTAGTTATGATTGAATCTCTTCTTAATTTATCCCACCACGCCATGCCTATTAATGTATTGATTTTAATCAATATTAAGATCCTCCTAAATAATAGAGTGAATGCTTAGGTTTGCTCCACCATTTTACAATGATCTTAATGCTGTGTTTGAAACTGGTGTTGGTGCTTTACAGTTGAAGGGTCATGGGCTTGATTTTGAGCTCTAGCTCTGGTATTTTGTTATCATGTCTTCATTAGAAGTGCCCTTGTTAGGGATGCTTTTAGTCTGGGTGTTTTGTCCAACCTCGATTCCACCAAAAACTTGGGATGGTAAAGAAATTGGAAAAAAAGAAAAACAAAAACACAGTGTTTCTTACATTTATTTTATTGTAGTCAGTATGCAGCCTGTTTATTTGTTAATATATATCCATTTCTGCATTTCAGACCTGCAAAACATTCCAAAAAAAAACTGGAACATTTACCATCTTGCCATTCCTTCTCACAAAACTTGAAACATGTCTGACACCACGGACACCAACAATGGAGTGTTCCAAGTGTTATTTGGTCCTGTTCTTCCTGTGAATACACCTTTAAGGTGTTCAACAGTGCGGGGTTGTTGTCACATTTTTTTGTTTCAAAATTTTGCCACACATTCTCTATTGGTGAAAGGTCAGAATTGCAGTCCAGCACTTGTTCCAACTTCTTCCACAGCCATGCCTTTGTAATGTGTGCAACATGTGGCTTTGCATTGTCTTGTGAAAAATGCACAGACATCTCTGGAAAAGCTGCTTTATTGAAGGCAGCTTATGTTGTTCTCAGATCTCAATGTACTTTTCTGCATTAATGCTGCCATCACAGAAGTGTAAATGACCTTTGCCAAGGGCACTGACCCAACCCCATGCCATGACAGAGCCTGGTTTTTGAACTGATCATAAAAGTATGGGTGGTCCTTTCAATCTTTAGTCTGGAGCACATAGTGTCCATTTCCTCCAAAAAAGATCTGGAATATTGATTTGCCAATACACATTTTGACTATGTGATGATCCATCTCAGATGCCTCCGAGTCCAGAGATGTCAATGCTGACCAGACAAAACATGAAATATCTTGGGTTCATACTGCTTGCAATGAAATAAAAGTCAATGCAAATGTTAGAAACACCGCAGTTTTTCTCACCCTGAAATTATTATGATTTGGGGCTGTATATTTCCATATAATTGTAGCTGTATTAACAACAAGCTTAAGTATTTAAAAGTGGTATGTTGAAGTATGTCACCTCTATTCAATGTTTAATTGATGTTTTGGGCTTTATACTTAAGTTGGTGTGCTTATGAGCCTCTGTGTGCTGTTGTAGGGGTTTTTTGACATCGGTGAGGAAGTGTTCCTGAGCCTGCCTTGTGTGCTGAACACCAGTGGTGTGGCCAGCGTAATTAACATGACCCTGACTGATGCTGAGGTGGGTCAGCTCAAGAAGAGTGCGGATACCCTCTGGAGCATTCAGAAGGACCTGAAAGACCTCTAAGATAATCCTGTAGTACACTCAGAGTTTCCTGACCCAGAGAGCACAAAACCCTAAACTCATCTAACTCTTAACCAAACTCATGTGTGAAAACCAGGTTATACACTCCTAGACATTTGATGTATTCTCTTTGTCTTAGTGGCCCATGTAATTCATACAATCCAGAATGAATGGAAAATATTTGTACTAAGGAATGGTGTGATAAAATAATTGTCATGATTGCATTTTGTCATTTGTACTTGAGCACCTAGAACAAATAGGCTGCAACGTCTTTCTTCTCTGCTGTGGTGTGAATTATGCTCACAAATTATTCGCAGGAATAGCAGTGGAAAGATGTTATGTCTGTCTGAAGCACAACTGAAATCATAGAGTCAATTTTTTCCTAAAAATTAGTTATGTGGCGATGTTTTAAACGACAAATGAGTAAAATAAAACAATAAAGTGAATCATTGTGATTTTCTCATGCAAATAATTGAGTGTATTGTGATTTAACAACACCTACCTAACATCATTTTTCCTAGGAACCTACATTATTCTGAAAACAAAACGAAACAAACGTGTTTTTGGTCTCCAGACTGTCCAGCAATACATTAAAACGTTTATTGCACACACGAGCAACATGACAGAGTGCACAGCAAACGTGTAAAGACCTTCACAGCGGCATCAACATTCAAAACCATGCAAGCATTTAACCTGTGGCAAAAATGGCATCACTCCACCATAAAAACTCACGTTACTCAAGTTCATACAGATGGAATTTCATAAAGCTCCGTCCAATTCTCTCACAAAAAGCAGAACTGGTAGCAGCTTGCGGATTCTCGTTCTTTCCGATTTTAAACGTCCATTTCTCTTCCCAAACCGCAGCCCAAACGGGTTATAATTAAACTTGCTGCGGGTTAAGCGGTGCTTACAGGATATCTGGCTCTCTATGTCCTTTTCATTCAAGAAGAAGCAAATTCGATCATCTTCCGATGTGCTACGCTCGTCCACGTCTCTCAAATCCAGTACAGGACTTCCTGAAAGTTTAATAAATCCTAAAATGAAAAAAAAAAAAACAATGTATGCATCATAATGTCTAACTTGCATTTATGTTCTGTATTTTTTTTTTTTACTTGTTTTTACCTGGAACAGTGATGTGCTCAGGGTGTCCCATGCCTTTCCAAAGTATCCGAGTGGATCCGTAGTGAGTAATCAAAGCCGATGCGAATATAATCAGTATCTGTCCTTTCATATCGCCGTGTGTTAAATATTGTTACAGAAGCTGGTGAGTCTGGAAATGACGAATCCATAAGCCATCTTCACTAAATATATAACCAAGAAGTGACGATCTCTCTCTCTCTCTCTCTCTCTCTCTCTCTCTCTCTCTCTCTCTCTCTCTCATGATAGGCTACTAGGTCTTCTAATCTCGCAAATGCTACTGTTACCTGCTTACTCCTATCCATACAACAATGCGGGGCGAATGTTTTTCTTTTCAAGTTCTACGTTTGGACACAAAATTCACCAATTGGAATATAATGAATAAATGGGTACATTTTACCTACCCTCATATACACTTATGCTCGCTTTTTGGCAGTTTACTGAAAGTGAGTACAAATAACAGATAAAACAGCAATTTTTATGCTCAAATAGTGCTACCTAAAGGGATGTTATCCCAATTGGCAGGTTCATCTGGCTCGTAGCAATACTGGAATTTAGGGTAGGGGAGACCGGGTATGGTTGTAACATTTTTTGCTTCAGCACCTGTAACTCACTGAATTTTTAAGCTAGAGTTCTCAAACTTGTAGAATATTATACTTTGTAAAATAGGATATTATACAAAGTACACACATTTCTTTACTACAAATAGCACCAAATCAGACCTCTGCAAGAATATCACAGACCTCTTGAGTTGATGTCAAATACTACCAGGGTAGGCTGTAACAATTAGACAAAAACAGAGGTAATAAAATAAAGGAACAATCCAGAACAATGCCTCTCTCTCTCTGTGTGACTGACCAAAACTCAAATCCACTTTCTTACCTCACACAGAGTCCATAATACAGGTATTAGGCATTTATGTCATTTAGCAGACGCCCTTATCCAGAGTGACTTGCAACATATACAGTCTTACAATATAAGCAATTGTGCATTAAGGGTCTTGCTCAAAGACCCAACAGTGACAGCTTGGCAAAGGTGGGATTTGAACCCTGGACCTTGAGTCTGGTCTAGAGTCCAGTACTTTAACCAATAGGCTACAGTCCCCAGGCAGGCTGCCTGATTTAAATAGTCAACCAACACTTCCTGCTGCACCAGTTAGCTACACTGGGAAGATCACTAGACCCCTGGTCTATCTGCAGTGATTTGCAGTATCTGCTCAGTTTTACGTGGCAAACCCAATGTGCTTGACTGACTGATCTGACTGACTTGCCCTTCTTTGTGACCTCATCATATGCTTTTTTTTTTATATTTGCAGGCACACTTCTGTCAGTTTTTCTTATCCACTGCCTAGGCGTTCTATAAAATTATTAAAATCAAGAAAGCTTTCTTAGTTGTATGTAAGGGGATAGTTGTAACACTTTTTAAAGATGTGTTACAACCCACCTCACCCCTGTCAATCACTGTTTAGCTAGCTATATTAGTTTAGTGGTTTGAAATTAGCAGGGGAAAAATGTATCACATTTTGCCTGAGAAACTACAATTTAATGTGATATAATTCATATGGTTTCATCTATAATAGTATAAATACTAAACAAAATACTTTCTTACTTCAAAAGAAACTTTTTTTTATAGAATCTGCATGTGCCTGTTTCCGGTCTTGATAACCACCATGTGGGATCAGGGAGGAAATGAGTAAACCCTGAAATGATCATATGACTCCTATCTTATCCGTGACTGGTGAAATTGGTGGTGTTACAACCATACCCGGTCTCCCCTACATGTGCACCTTATGCAGTTACTGATTGTAGCCCATCTGTGAGCTACACAACTCTTTATAGCACTTCCTACATATCCATCAAGGATCATCACATGGGCTTCAGTAAAACTGTAGAACATTTGTTGGATTGTACACAATGCTTAAGACCAACAAACACTGTAGTTAGTTAGTGTATTAACAATGACAAGATCTTATTTGTGTTACTCTGAGTACAGCAATGATTACTGTTATAAGTGGCTATTGTTATCAGTGGCCATGAATCAGTAAAAGTTGAGACAGTACGGTAAATAAAAAAACAACAACCATGACAAAATAAACCAAAAGAAACAAAAACAAAAAAACCAGCAGGTAAACAAACAGTGTGACTGGTCTTGTGTATGCATCATGCCAATCAGTCACATTTGCAGCCCTGTGAACACGAGAATTGTCATTTTGGACTACAGGGATAGGAATGACCCTAACCCAAATCCCAGCAGCTCAATGTAGGCACTATGGTCCAAATTTAGTGCCATCTCAACCAAAGGACCCACTTCCCCATCATTAAAATACCCCCAGAACATCACAGAACCTCCTCCAGCTTAAACCACACCTTAAACGCAGTCCTCACTAAAGACTTCCTGAGGTCTTAGATGAACACAACACCTAGCATCATTCACATACAGGCACACAGAAATGAGACTGAAGGACCTGCATTGACCTCTAGAAGCAATTCTTGTCTGGAAGAGAAGCAATTTTTATCCACAAGCATGGTTTTGAATTGTTTTGTTGAAAAATGCATGGACATATATCTCTGGAAATATGTCGTCTTAAATGCAGCTTCTGCTGCTCTAAAATCTCAATATACGTTTCTGCATTAATGCTGCATCACAGAACTGTAAATTACCTTTGCCAAGGGCACCGACACAATCCCGTACCATGACAGAGCCTGGCTTTTGGTGAAAATAGTCTGGATGGTCCTTTTTATCTTTGGCCCAGAGCACATGGTTCCCATTTCTTCCAAAAGACCACAGTACATGTTTCCACTGGGTGATGGTCCATCCCAGATGCCTCTGAGCCCAGGGAAGTCGATGCCGCTTTTGGACATGGTTATTACATAAGGCTTCTTTTTTGCACACTAAAGTTTTAAGTGTAACTCTGTATTGCGGTGATTGACAGAGGTTTACCAAAGTGTCCCTTGCCAGTGTGGTTACATCGGCTATTGATGAACGATGGTCCTTAATGTAATGCCTTCTGAGGGATCAGAGATCATGTGTCTTTAGCCTTGTGCTGTTGCCTTTTACTGCACTGAAATTCCTCCAGATTCCTTGAATCGTTTAATAATATTATGCACTATAGAGGGAGACATATTAAAATTCATTTCAATCTTTCTTTGAGGAATACAATGGACAAACTAGAGATCCTCTGCCCATCTTCGCTCATCAAAGCCTTTCCTGGATGCTGCTTTTGTACTAAATCATGATTGCAATCATCTGTTAAACAACCAGGTTGAACAACATGGATTCATTTTTGCTTATGAAACGACATGAAACAAGTGAAATAAAGACATAACATAAGTGAGTATAATATAAAACTTTAGCCACGCAGTTTCGGCTCGTCTTATCACTGGGATAGCGGCGCCGAGCCTGAATGTGTGTCTGAAATCACACCCACATACTGATATAATATACGTAATATATGAATAATATAATAATACAATAATATAATATATTACTCGTATGATCGCCATCTACTTCATGTTCTTCATGTTCTTTTTTGGGTTTATAGTAGTGATGTGTCGGTCACGACCGATCCGGGTCTAAGAGCCGGCTATTTGAAATGAACGACGGGAGCCGGTTCCTGATTGTGAGCCGATTTATATATATTTTTTAATTTATTGTACATTCCGACACATTGCTGCTTATTGCACTTCTGGTTAGATGCTAAACTACATTTCGTTGCCACTTGAGAGCCGAAAGAGCCGGCTCTCTGAAAAGAGCCAGAATTCCCGTCACTAGTTTATAGTGATTGGCATACTGTATTGGTGCATTATCGCCACCTACTGGACTAGATTACATGCATAGAGGTTAGACCATAGACTGTATATACAGTCTATGGGTTAGACATCCTTTTTAGCCTCCTGCAAGTTATGCCCAGAACAGACAATTCACAATTTTAACAATGTTAAAAAAAATGTACAATTTTTTTTTAAACAATTTAAGTTTCTACAAACGTGTATATATATATATATATATACACATGTATATATATATATATATATACACACATGTAATATAAATATATATATATATATATATACACACATATACACCACACCCACACACACACACACACACATACACACAGTGGGACAAAAAAGTATTTAGTCAGCCACTGATTGTGCAAGTTCTCCTCCTTAGAAAGATGAGAGAGGTCTGTCATTTTCATCATAGCTTACACACTTCAACTAAGAGACAAAATGAGAAAAAAAAAAAATCCAGGAAATCACATTGTAGGATTTTTAAAGAATTTAATTGTAAATCATGGTGGAAAATAAGTATTTGGTCACCCACAAACAAGCAAGATTTCTCTCTTCTGTCCTCCACTCATTACCTGTATTAATGGCACCTGGAGGAAGAAGAATGCTGAGTTGCATCCCAAGAACACCATACCTACTGTGAAGCATGGGGAAACATCATGCTTTGGGGCTGTTTTTCTGCAGAGGGGACAGGACGACTGATCCGTGTTAAGGGAAGAATGAACGGGGCCATGTATGGTGAGATTTTAAGCCAAAACCTCCTTCCATCAGTGAGAGCATTGAAGATGGAACGTGGCTGGGTCTTCCAGCATGACAATGATCCCAAACACACCGCTCGGGCAATGAAGGAGTGGCTCCGTGAAAAGCATCTTAAGGTCCTGGAGTGACCTAGTCAGCCTCCAGACCTCAGCCCCATAGAACATTTGTGGAGGGAGTTGAAAGTTCGTGTTGGCCAGCGACAGCCCCAAAACATCACTGCTCTAGAGGAGATCTGCATGGAGGAATGGGCCAAAATATCAGCTACAGTGTACGCCAACCTGGTCAAGACTTACAGGAAAAGTTTGACCTCTGTCATTGCTACATAGCTAATCAAAGAAATTCTGTGTGTTTTTTTCTCCAGACAATTCAGTCTATTAAATGCTAGTGTTGTAATCAGAGCAACCCAATAAACTGTGCTCAACAAACTTGATATTCTGTAACCTGGTTCCTGAGCCTCCTGATTCCTGATCCTGACTTAGATTTACAACAAATTGTGGTGACTCCGGTACGACCAGTGATGATCGCCTTCTATTTGTGATCCTGTGATATGACACAGGCGAGTGAGTCATCATGTGGAAGAACTTCTCAGAAAAGAGAATCAGTTTTAAGTTTGCCTCCTGCAGCAGGAAGGTTTGCTCCCTAGAAAAGTTGTTCCAGGATCAGTGAAATATTCTTTAGGATGTTTTATGTTTGCCTAAAGTCAAGTGAAGGTTTGCTCCCCAAAAATGTTTTTTTCTAGGATCTGTTAATACTGTGACTTGAGACAGTATGCATAATCAGGATCCTAAGTGTATGAATGATTCTCAGCATCTACTTGAGTGTCTTTACCTTTCGCAGCCAACGATAGGGTGGCACGGTGGCACAAGTGGTCGGCGTGGTTGCTTCAGAGCTCCAGCAATCCTGGGTTCAGTCCTAAGCTTGGGCTTCACCTGTGAGGAGTTTGCATGTCCTCCCAGTGTCCATGTGGGTTTACTCTGGGTTCATCCCACATTCCAAAGACATGCATTAAGTTAACTGGTTACTCTTAATTGGCCCAGTGTGGCTGTGCATAACTAGTATTGATATAACCTTGCTCCTGTCATGAATAGCCATTGATGCTGATATGACTTTAAATAAACAAATAAACGACATGAAACAGCCAGTGATGAAAGTGAAAACAAGTTAAGGCAGATGTTTGCAAAGTTGTGGCTGAAGAAAAATTAAAAAAACTGTATAAAACTTTAAAATGTGTTATGTCCCGGAAAACGCAGCATGGATCCAGTGTTTTTCTTGATTACACAACTGCGTAAAGAAAATGGATCTTGAAGGAGCAGTAAAGGTGTACAGACAGTAGCATTCTTCGCTTTTGAAAAGTGTGTGACCTGGCACTGGAATGTTCTAATCACAAATGTGCTGCAGTTTCTTCACAGAAAATATGTGAACACTCAGTGTTCCCTCACTGCCCTCCAAGCACCTCGAATAGCACTTCTTGACAAAGATGAGAAATGTCAGTAAAACCTGTAACATCAAAATCTTCAAAGGGTTAAACAGCATGTGCTTCCCATAATGATGTAGCAAGTGAAGTGAATTAAGTAACCTGATGTATCCTCAAGCAACCTGATAATGCTGGTTTGGATCCTTTATTTTAATTGCCTGCTATTTTAATTACACTACTATCAGTGAATGAAAATAAAAGATAAGACAGTAGAGAAAAATCCAACCGTCCAATACAATACAGAGCAAAATAATTCAGATATCTCAGGGAAATGGGTGCTGGTCTGTTTTTGACACTTGTCACACAAAATGTAACTGTATGCTTTACATCCTTTGGACATTATCTTAGCGTGTTCTCACATGCTCGTGGCTAATGAGGGTGAGAAAATGGCCATTTATTATGAAGACAGAGGGAGACCTCACTTCTCTCAAAGCAGTGTATTTCTGTAATGATGGTCTGCTATCATTTGTTCAGAAAGAACTGGACTCAGCCCAATGCTGGCATAAAGTTGTTGAATGTCACCAAGCCAAGAATGAGTCTGGGTCTGTACACTCAGCGTTTCACCAAAATATTTAGGATGCATGGAGGCATTCTGAATGCTGCTCTCACGGCTCCTAACATTAAACTACAGACAGCTAAACTCACCAGTCCCTCATTGTAATGATGACTGTAATGAAAATCCAGATCTAATTTTGGTCTCAGATGTCTCAGCACAAGTACTGAATAGATGCAGATCAGCTGTTGCTCATGCCTGTGTTTCAGCATCAGGTCTTACTGCTACTACCTACGCTGATTTATGTTATGATTTTGGATCTCATATTCCATTTGCAAGCACATGCAGCTCTACTGTACAGTAGAAAATGAAGGATTCCATGAACTACTGCACACACCAGCTGAAATACAACATGCCCTCACAACAGCACTGTATATAGATGTTCAGGATGACATTAAATATGAGCTAATGGTTGCAGGGAGAGTCGCAGTTACAGCAGATGGCTGGATGCCATGTACATCTACAGCATACGTAACCATGACCTGTCATTTTACCTACGCTGACTGACAAATTAACAATTGTATTCTTCAAACAACCATTTTGAAGACACACACAGGAGTACATTTTGGGGCAGTGCTGACAGAAGCATGTGAAGAGTGGAATATATAAGACAAAAAACCTGCTTTTGTGCCCATAGCCGGACAAGAGGCAAATCTCTCTGCACATTACATGATATATGCATACCAGTATCCTAGCAACACAGAAAGGCTTGAAAGGTATTGGTGCAGCACAGCTCTTGGGGCGAGTGAGACGGTTCATGACTTTTTTCAGTGCAACACGGTAGCTACTGCAGTTTTAAAAGAGAAGCAGAACTTACTTGGAGTTCCAGAACACAAGCTAAAGGATGTGATAACTCACTGGAATAGTTCATTTGACATGTAAGAGTGATTTCTGGAACAGCTAGCTGTAGTGTGTGCTTCACTATTGGGCAGAAAACTAAGGAAACAAGCAAGTGACATTCACACACTCAGTGAAGATGACATCACCATCCTAATTAAGACTTGGCGGGTCGAAGAATATATATACACTATATTCCCAAAAGTATTCACTCACCCATCCAAATGATTGAATTCAGGCATTCCAATCACTTCCATGGCCACAGGTGTATAAAATCATGCTCCTAGGCATGCAGACTGCTTCTACAGACATTTGTGAAGAATGGGTCGCTCTCAGGAGCTCAGCGAATTCCAGCGTGGTACCGTGATAGCATGCCACCTGTGCAGCAAGTCCAGTCGGGAAATTTCCTCTCTACTAAATATTCCACAGTCAACTGACAGTGATATTATAGCAAAGTGGAAGCGATTGGGAACGACAGCAACTCAGCCATGAAGTGGTAGGGCACATCATATGACAGAGTGGGGTCAGCGGATGCTGAGGAGCACAGTGCACAGAGGTCGCCGACTTTCTGCAGAGTCAGTCACTACAGACCTCCAAGCCTCATGTGGCCTTCAGATTAGCTCGAGAACAGTAAGCTGAGAGCTTCATCGAAAGGATTTCCATGGCCTAGAAGCTGCATCCAAGGCAAAATGTTGAATGTAGTGGTGTAAATCACACCCCCACTGGACTCTAGAACAGTGGAGACGTGTTCTATGGAGTGATGAATCACACATGGCTCGGGTCACTGGGTCCGGAGTCTGGAGTGTTGTCTGGCCTGCCTGCCTTGTCCGTTAGCCGGGAGTGTTGAGTGGGCGGTCTGGCTGAACTGGGCTTCGGTCCTCTTGATCTTGACTTGTGCATCCTTGCCTTAGACTAAGGGCAGAGCTGGGGGTTCATAGTCAAAGAGTCTTATGGTGATCAGAGACGTTGGGTTGCTGTCTTCTGCCTCCCGTGGGGTTGCTGAGGTCTCATGTGATCCCTCTTGGCTATTACTCCTTTTTCTAGCTATGCTGCTATAGCTAATGCTGCCGGGGTCTCATGCTACACATGTCATCAGTGATTGTTAATAGACACTGTGCTCTTAATCCATAACTAATTACATTTTCTGTTTTCTCTCCAAGCTGTGTTCCGGCACCAGTTGCTGCACCACACATGATGTTCATCCGCTTCAGCTCAAGCCCCATCATACCCGGGCCACCAGAGGGCAGTAACCCTCTCCCTCCTCCGGTTGACTGGGGAAAAAGTGCTGCCAAGGACTTTCCTGCTTAGACTCAGGTTCCTGGAGTGACTCTGTGTACCAGACTACTTAATGTGCATGTTTTGCATTTTATTTGAACTATGACTCCATGACTTATTAGTTTAGATAAATTAGTTTCATCAACTACGCTGCCCAAGGAGGTTGGGTCCCTTTTTGAGTCTTGGTCCTCCCAAGGTTTTTTCCTCATTACACTTTGGGAGTTTTTCCTTGCCTCAATTTGGGATTGGACGTAGATATTAGGAGATAATCTAAAATTGTAAAGTTGCTTTGAGACAATGCTCCATTGTAAAAAGCGCTATAGAAATAAATCTGACTTGGCTTCTCCGTTTGGTAATCTGATGGACGAGTCCAGGTTTGGTGGTTGCCAGGGGAACGGTACTTATCTGACTGCATTGTGTCAAGTGTAGAGCTTGGTGGAGGAGGATTATGGCGTGGGGGTGTTTGTCAGGAGTTGGGCTCGGCCCCTTAATTCCAGTGAAAGGAACTCTTAATGCTTCAGCATACCAAAAGACTTTGGACAATTTCATGCTCCCAACTGAACAGTTTAGGGACGGCCCCTTCCTGTTCCAACATGACTGCACCAGTGCACAAAGCAAAGGTCCATAAAGACATGGATGAGCAGGTTTGGTGCATTTGACATGGAAAAGCTTCAAGATGGCGGCGCGGGTAGCTGCTGTGGCCCAGAGCTCCTCACGCTTTGGCAGCTATTTTATTATTTCTATTTTCTGTTCATCGTTTTTTTGTAAATTGTAAATTCTTAATTATTCAGTTTTGTAATACTGCTGCCTTGGAGAGGATGCTAAACCCAATGTCACTGCTTAAACATTGTTTGTAACACTGTTTACTCAGCGACAATAAATGTTATCTATTCTATTCTATTCTAAACACCTTCATTTAAAAACTGCATTTAGTGTGCAATTTACTTGTGTTGTCGTTGACTAATATTGAAATTAGTATGATGTTCCGAAATACTTATGTGTGACAAACATGCAACAAAATAGGAAATCAGGAAGGGGGTAAACACTTTTTCACACCACTAAATACATATATATATATATATATATATATATATATATATATATATATATATATATATACACACACACACACACACACACTATATCTGTATATATCTATGTATGTATACACGAGCGAATATATAGGAGCGAATACTTCTGGCTCTGACAGACCTGTAACTTCTTCTTTAAGAAGCTCTTCTGTCCTCCACTTGTTACCTGTATTAATGGCACCTGTTTGACCTCCTTAACTGTATAAAAGACACCTGTCCACAGCCTCAAACAGTCAGACTCCAAACTCAACCATGGCCAAGACCAAAGAGCTGTGGAAGGACAGCAGGAAGAAAATTGTAGACCTGCACCAGGCTGAGAAGAGTGAATCTACAATAGGCAAGCAGGTTGGTGTGAATAAATCAACTGTGGGGGCAATTGTAAGAAAATGGAAGACATACAAGACCATTGATAATCTCCCTCAATCTGGGGCTCCAGGTAAGATCTCATCCCGTGGGGTCAAAATGATCATGAACAAAAATCCCAGAACTACACGGAGGGACCTGATGAATGACCTGCAGAGAGCTGGGACCAAAGTAACAAAGGCTACCATCAGTAACACACTACGCCGAGAGGGACTCAGATCCTGCAGTGCCAGGCGTGCCCCCCTGCTTAAGCCAGTACACGTCCAGGCCCATCTGAAGTTTACCAGAGAGCATATGGATGATCCAGAAGAGGACTGACGAGACAAAAGCTGAACTCTTTGGAAGTTGTGTGTCCCATTACATCTGCTGTAAAAGTAACATTTCAGAAAGAGAACATAGCAGCAGTAAAATATGGTGGTGGTAGTGTGATGGTCTGGGGCTGTTTTGCTGCTTCAGGACCTGGAAGACTTGCTGTGATAAATGGAACTATGAATTCTGCTATATATACTGCCCAAAAAAAATAAAGGGAACACTTAAACAACACAATATAACTCCAAGTGTTCCCTTTATTTTTTTGAGCAGTACATATATGGTATCTCGGTTCTTGTTATTATTTTGTTCCAGAAAGCTTGTCCAGTACAGAATAATGTAAATTTAATTAATTCATTACACACCCTCAGAAAATCCACACTAGGCATTATATGCATTAATGGAGTTGCCAATGCACCAGTGTTGCCTGATTTATGATGCGGATATGTTCCGACAAATCCATCATAAGTTAAATGTATCATGAACTGATGAGTTTAATATAGTCTATACTGTATCATAGCGGAGCCAATCTTATTGTTGAAAACACTTATACATTAAACTACAGTTGGCTAAAATCATTAACACAAAGCTTATTTTATAATAAAGTGTTGAAAATCTTATGCCCCCCCCCCCCCCCGCCAATCATTCTGCACTCAATACCCCATAATGATGTTTAAACAGAATTTTAAAAACTTTTGCAAATTTATTAAAAAAGGAAAAACAAAAATTTCGCATGGACATAAGTATTCAGATATTTTTCTCATTTTTCAATGACACTTGAAATGTATCATTTTGAATCAACCTGTAGTAAATTCAGCCGATTGGAAGGCCATGAGATACTGGAGAAGGCCACAAAAAATATGCTGCACTGAAAGGTCCCCCCTCCATAATTCTTAAATAGAAGAATTTTGGAACAACAAGGACTCTTCCTAGAGCTGGCCTCATTACCCAACTAAGTGAATGGGGGAGAAGGGCCTCGGTAAGAGCAGTGACCAAGAACCCAAAGATCCTGTGTGCAGATGGGAGAAACTTCCACTTCTTCCATGGGAGAACCATCACTGCAGCACTCCACCAATCTGGGCTTTATGGAAGAGGGGCTAGACAGAAGCCTCTTCTTAGTGAAAGTGCTTTTTTCAAACCATAGCAGTAAACAAAGCAGCTATGCTGCTGTAAAGATTTGCAGTAAGACTTCTTTTTCTTTAGCCTACCTCAATTCACAATTAATTGCACTTAATTACAGTATTTATTTACTTTGAAGTTGTTTTTCTGCACATGGCTACTGTATATTTTGCTTGCATTTGTAAGTTCATAGAAAAATAACAGACATTGTGGAATCAAACCGTATCAAAACAAACCATGTGTCAGTTTTGCTGGTCCACGTTTGAGAAGCGTGGCTCAAAAATCCTGTTGGTGTGACGGGGTGAGCCTTGAGAAGGGCCTCTCTCACCCCCGGTTATTGTCAGTTTGTGTAAGTGGTATTCTGATATGTTTATTTTTGCAGTACTGGCGGCATCTAGTGGCGGTGATGCAGGATTTTCCCACGATCGGCGAGCCTCAGCTGACAGCGCGTCATTCCCCAGCACAGGAGCTCCCGATGCTCCAAACTTCCACCAATATGAGAGGAATGTGGGACTATGAACTACCACGGGTATCCTTGTTCTGGGAGGTCAGCATTCACTTGCTTGTTGCTACAGCCTTCGGAGTCAACCTCCAGTTCTCTGCAGGCTCTTATAAAGTTAGTTGTGCAATCAGATCTGAACTACTTTAGAAGACCTCTGGTTTAGAGAGTCAAGAATGAGAAGATGACTGCGTAGCATTTCCTGTCTGCCAGGTCACCTCATGTTCTTCATGAAGTGAGAGAACAAGACCCAAATGTATCTAGTTCTACGTAAATGAATGGAGACTCTGTACTTAGGTGATCGGCATGTAGCTCTTCCTCTCTCACTAGTTGCCATGTAATTTGCCAAAATCCAGCTGTGAAGTATCGACCTTGATGAAGAAGTTGCTCATAAAAATGTCTGACTGGCAATGCCACTACGTGGTAGGGACAATCCATGAGTTGTTGTCAGCACATTACTGGACTCTGTCATGTTGTAAAAGGATTTTAATCGTCACCAACATAGAAGTGCCATTCAGCAAAGCATCCTGCATCACTACCACCCTTTCTCCTCCATTGCAGTCCTTTTCAGATGGCCATACTTTATCCTTTAATATGATATTCTGCCACTGCATTGTTGTGCTGGTGGTCGTGAAAAATTAAGAATCAGAGGTAATCACTCACTAAGAAACTATGGAACATCTGATGGATGTCATCCATAACTGCCACTAATTCAGCACTGATATGAATGAGGACACCAAGCAGACTTTAATTCAGTTCCAGAACAATAAGAAGCACATAGGTCAGAGATAAACCACTGAACTGTGAACCTTAGTCATGAAACCTTCGTAAAAAGACAACCAAACTGTGAGTAAATTACAGGTAAAGACCCTTCCCAAAAACTCTATGGCAGATACATGAATGCCATGTTAACACCAGATTTTTAGTAGAATGTACGTATGTTACTGAATACCAACCATTTGCACATTGCCTACTCCATTGTACATCCCTTTATAATTAGCATACAATTACCACAATCCCTGCCCACGAATAACAGATTACAACTGTATAATGAAGCCTTTGGACTGAGGAACACAGCACAAATCCTCCAAATGTCACAGAAAAACCAGAGAAGAAACTATTCTGATGTGGAAATCAATGCTTTATCAAATGATGTGCATTCAAATTGACACCTTTTATATTCAAGAGTCCATAGTGGTGTTTAGGGTCCTAAAAAAGTGGCTTGGCAGCAAATTAAATGTAGCCTATATAGATAAACCTACAATATTCTAGACCTTATGTTTTCTTACCGACGAGCCAACGATCTCTTATAACGCTACTCTCCAAACGTCTGCCAGCCGAGTTGCATCAGAGAATTCCACCTGGCCACAGCTTTCAGGTGATAACATTGCACATCACAGATCAATTGCAAATTGACTGAATAGTAGTTCCTATTTATATAGGCAAATGCATCATTAGATCGTGATCTGATCTATATACATGTGCCTTTGTAGCCGGTGTGTACTAGCTAGTGAGACTCGCATTCAAATACCCCGCTGCGTTGTGAAGCAAGAAGACAACTGGACACGCTTTGCCATTCACCTGGGAATTTATTCTGTATGTAAAATGAGAGCATCGAATGAATACAATGAATTCCATCGCATGCACCGCACTATGTACACTTCCTCCGCTAACTGAGCATAAAATATAAGTTTTTCTTATTTAATAAGATACAATTACATTGCACTATTATTAACATGTTTACTGTAAAATATAACCCATTCATGTAAAATATTTCACCAGGGATACAAATATGTTTTTATCTTTTTGTACAATAAACTTCATTAATCGATTAAGAACTTTGCACAAATAACATTTCAAATGACCATACCTGTATGTAAAATGAGAGCATCGAATAAATACAATGAATTCCCTCACATGCACAGCACTATGTACACTGTGTGAGGAGGGAAAAAAGGGCGCCATTAGAGACGAATTGGCGGCAATTCCTTCACTGATGGAAAATTACTGCATTCAATAAATCTCTCACTTACAAAATACATGTAAAACATAGGCCATC
>JAJAGP010003194.1:0-81338 GCA_025084515.1 Ancistrus triradiatus
GAGTCTTGGGTCCTCCCAAGGTTTCTTCCTATAAGGGAGTTTTTCCTTGCCACTGTCACTACAGGCTTGCTCAACTAGGGCTTTGATCTAATATATTTGTAAAGCTGCTTTGAGACAATGCTGTGTTGTAAAAAGCACTATATAACTAAATTTGACTTGACTTGACTAGCACACTGCAGGACATTTTTTTTAAGCAAACAGTTTGGGTTTTCTCATACTTTTTTTGCAAAAAGTATTTTGCAATCCCTGCTATTCATGATCCCAGTTTTGACAGTGCCACTCCTGTGGTGGTGTATAAGGCACTGTTGGGGACATCTGTCATAGGGAGTATTTTGGAGGAGCATGTCTTATCTAAATCTAAGACATTTATTTAGGTGTTCTCTTGATTGCTGAAGACATCTGACATCTCCGTCTTTGCCAAAGAACACCTAGACAAAAGACCAGTACTTCTAGAAAAATGTGCTTTGGACAGAAGAATCTTGCCCTGATGTTTTTTTTTCCCTCTTTGCACACTTCCCATGAAAATCAAACTTGTGCAGCTTTTCGCTTTCTGATGTTAGATGCTGTATGTTGGCATCAATTGAGGCAAGAGCTACCTGTAGATCCTGTGACGAACATTTTAGCACATTTTTCTTTTGGCATCTTGTGGTCTGCTCTTGAGCTGAACTTGCTACACTGTAAAAAAATGTTCGTGAAATTAACAGTGAAGTGTTGTAAAATCATGACATAAAAAAACCGTAAGGAGAGAAAAACAATGAAGCATTGTTTAATTTACAGCAATACCGTAGTAAAATACTGAACCAAACACAACTGTTAATTTTATAGGAAGAATATGTTAAAAGAATCAAATTTCTTTGTAGAATTTACAGATTACAGTAGTTTAAACTTAGAAAAACTGTATTACAATAAGAACTACAATTCAGTTGAAATGACAACAAGACAGTGTTAAAATGAGGTTTTTGTGAAGTTTTACATTTTACAAATCCACACGTTACACTTTATAAATACGAAATTGTACAAATACAATACAGTTACGTTAATATGAAGGGTTTAAACAAACAAGTGATATGTCTGTTGGGCCTGACTAGGCCTAGGTCTATATTTAACAATATACAGTGGTGCTTGAAAGTTTGTGAACCCTTTAGAATTTCCTATATTTCTGCAAAAATATGACCTAAAACATCATCAGAGTTTCACACAAGCCCTAAAATTAAATAAAGAGAACCCAGTTACACAAATGAGACAAAATATTATACTTGGTCATTTATTTACTGAGGAAAATGATCCAATATTACATATTAGTGAGTGGTATCTGGTGTAACCCCCCTGTGCAGCAAAAACTGCAACTAAACGATTACTGTAACTGTTGATCAGTCCTGCACACCGGCTTGGAGGAATTTTAGCCCATTCTTCCATACAGAACAGCTTCAGCTCTGGGATGTTGGTGGGTTTCCTCACATTAACTGCTCGCTTCAGGTCCTTCTTTTTCATTGGATTTAGGTCAGGACTTTGACTTGGCCATTCCAAAACATTAACTTTATTTTTGTTTAACTATTCTTTGGTAGAACGACTTGTGCGCTTAGTGTCGTCTTGCTGCATGACCCACCTTCTCTTGAGATTCAGTTCATAGACAGATGTCCTGACATTTTCCTTTAGAATTCTCTGATATAATTCAGAATTCATTGTTCCCTCAATGATGGCAAGCCGTTCTGGCCCAGATGCAGCAAAAGAGGCCCAAACCATGATACTACCACCACCATGTTTCACAGATGGGATATAGTTCTTATGCCGGAATGCCGTGTTTTCCGTTCTCCAAACATAACACTTTTCTTTGAAACCAAAAAGTTCTATTTTGGTCTCATCAGTCCACAAGACATTCTTTCAATAGCTTTCTGGCTCGTACACGTGATCTTTAGCAAACTGCAAACGAGCTGCAATGTTCTCTTTGGAGAGCAGTGGCTTTCTCCTTGCAACCCCTTCATGCACACCATTGTTGTTCAGTGTTCTTCTGATGGTGGACTCATGAACATTAACATTAGCCAATGTTAGAGAGGCCTTCAGTTGCTTAGAAGTTACCCTGGGCTCCTTTGTGACCCCCTTCAATTATTACACGCCTTGCTTTTGGAGTGATCTTTGTTGGTCGACAACTCCTGGGGAGGGTAACAATGGTCTTGAGTTTCCTCAATTTGTACACAATCTGTCTGACTGTGGATTGGTGGAGTCCAAACTCTTTAGAGATGTAGATTTTGTAACGTTTTCCAGCCTGAGCATCAACAACTCTTTTCTGAGGTCCTCAGAAATCTTCTTTGTTCGTGCCATAATACACTTCCACAAACATGTGTCGTGAAGAGCAGACTTTGATAGATCCCTGTTCTTTAAATAAAACTGACTCTAATTTCACCTTCAAATTAACTGTTAATCCCAAGTATGATATTTTTGTCTCATTTGTTTAACTGGGTTCTCTTTATTTACTTTTAGAACTTGTGTGAAAATCTGATGATGTTTTAGCTCATATTTATGCAGAAATATAGAAAATTCTAAAGGGTTCACAAACTTTCAAGCACCACTGTAGGCCTGAAATGCAAGAATGGATGTTTATTAACAAATGAAATGTAGTGACCAGAAAAAGCATGAAATATCTTGGTTTTCATACTGTCTGCAATTAAATAAAAGTCAAAGGTAAGTAAGGAACACTGCATATATTTTTTATTAGCATTTTTCATACCTTCCAAAGTGTTTTTGATTAGGGGTTATAATTTTGTGGACAAGACAATAATATGAATGACAGATTTGACATAATTATAGTTAGGTCCATATGAGACATGGACAAAAGTTATTTTGCCTGCTTGCACATCCTATTGGAATTCAGAGGAAAAAAACATTATTATGAATCTTCAAGTGTATATTTTTCATTTTTATTTCGACGGTATTTATACATAAGGTGACTGCAACTGCAGAATTTTTTATTATCTTTGCTGCTCATGTGTTTCATGGCAGTTCCATAGAGGGTTGTTTATACTTGAATCATTAATTGTTAATCAATTGTAATTGATATATTTAAGAGCTTCCAGTTTTTATTACATAACGCCGTTTGGTAATTTATAGTGCCTTAAGGCCATGTTAAATATAACAGTAATTATTTTCAATGCTTATTCTACATTAACGCAAAAAGTGTTTGAATTTCAAAGTAGATGAGCTCACTGCACAGTGTCTCATTGGACTACTTAATTATCACGGGAGCAGCCATCGAAGCTGAGTCTGCTCGTGCATGGAGTTGTATGCAGTGTTGCCAACTTAGCGACTTTGTCGCTATATTTAGCGACTTTTCAGTTCCTCTAGTGACTTTTTTTTTTTTAAAGCGACTAGCGACAAATCTAGCGACTTTTTGTGGTGTTATTGGAGACTTTTGGAGACTCTGAGTTGAACACACATTCTCTTCAGTTACTCTCCTCAGCGAGCAGCGGCTGCTGCCGTGAGCCCCGCCCCACAATACTCACAGTGCAGTACTGTCAATTTTCAATTCAATTCAATTCAATGAGCTTTATTGGCATGACTGTCACAGTGGGTACGATATTGCCAAAGCATTGAAAGACATTGTTTTATACATATCACAAATAATAAGTAAGAAAGAATCAAACAGACAAAAAGTACAGAATCGTAGAAAACACTAAACAAAGGACAAACAAAAAATAAAAAATAAAATAAAATAAAATAAAATAAAATAAAATGAAATAAAATAAAATAAATTAAAATAAATATAACATTTTTTTCAAGATGCCTTAATTTTGGTGTGTGTGTGTGTATTTGTGTGTGTGTGTGTGTGTGTGTGTGTGTGTGTGTGTGTGTGTGTGTGTGGTGTGTTGTGTTGTGTCGGGTGCATCACTCACTGTCCCTCAGATCATGGCAGGCTGATATGTACTGTCCAGCGAGGCTGCAGCTCTCCCTCTGCTCTCCTAATAGGAAGTTTAGTTTCTCAGAGCTGGTAGGGAGCAGAACTGGGTGGTGAATGTTTTGAATTTCTGAAAGTATTTCTCCCGTACAGAGCTGTTATCTGGTGCACTCTGTTAGGAAGTGCAGCTCTGTTTCCACCTTGTTACTGCTGCAGTGTGTGCACATTCTCTGCTCTGGGGGAAGCCAGGACTTCTATCTGCCTGTCTCGATGCTCAGTTTGTGAGCACTGAGTCTGTACCTCGTCAGCATGGTTCTGTGTCTCTGGTCAGTCACTGTGCTCAGGTACTCTGCTACAGCGT
Organism: Ancistrus triradiatus; assembly: GCA_025084515.1. Classification (NCBI taxonomy): domain Eukaryota; kingdom Metazoa; phylum Chordata; class Actinopteri; order Siluriformes; family Loricariidae; genus Ancistrus; species Ancistrus triradiatus. Next base: position 4,251 of record JAJAGP010003194.1, read on the forward strand.
ACTGTCGATTTAGGGCCAGATAGCACTGCATCTTACTCTGTGCTGCAGTTTCTTTTCCTTCCAATGAGTGATGTAGTTTTTGTTTTTGTTGTGTTATAATTTGGTTTACTCTGATTGATGTGGGCGTAGGTTCGTTGGGGTCCTGAAGTGGTGTGGTGTTAGTGTGGGTTAGTATAAGGTTATTGTGGGGTTGAGGGTTGGAGGTTCAGGGACCAGCTCTATGAGGGGACTTGTCACTTTGCTCAGCTCTTGGTATTGCAGGGCTTTAAAATGGTAAGACTCTGGGTCGCTGCTTTTTACATGTAACCAGTATTTGATGGATCTTTTTTGGATTTTCAGTAGTAGAGGAAATCTGCCCAATTCTGCTCTTACATGCGTTATGTGTCGTATTTTTTGTGAACTTCTAGAATTATTTTGCAGAATTCAGTGTGAGTAATTTCGGCTGGGTGTTTATCCCCATTTATTAAAGTTTTTTGGGTTGGCGAGAGGTCCCCACACCTCACTCCCGTACAGAATAATGGGTTCTATTACAGATTCATATAATTTAAGCCAAATTGAAACTGGTATTTGTACGGGGGATCTGGCATTTTATTGAGTAGAATGCCCTGCGTGCTTTCTCTGTCAGTTTCGTTTACAGCTGAATTGAAGTTTCCTTTGGAATTAATTTTTAGTCCTAAATAGTTATACTCTTTGCAGTTTTCTATTGTGTGTGCTCCTAAGGTGAAAGGTGTGTTCCTGAGATCTGTCTCTTTTCTGGAACATGATTGTTTTGGTCTTTTTCAGGTTGACTGTCAGGGCCCAGGTCTGACAGAACTGCTGCAGTAGGTCCAGGTTCTGCTGTAGACCCTGTGCAGTGGGGGACAGCAGGACCAGGTCATCTGCATACAGCAGGAACTTGATCTCAGAGTTGTGCAGGGTGAGACCGGGGGCTGCAGAACGCTCCAACATGGAGGCCAATTCGTTAATGTAAATGTTAAATAGTGTTGGACTTAAGCAGCAAACCTGTCTCACTCCACGCTCCTGAGAGATGAAGTTGGTCCTTTTGTTGCCAATTTTTATGCCACATTTGTTGTTTGTGTACATGGATTTTATGATGTCATATGTTTTACCTCCTACACCACTTTTTAAAACTTTATAAAAAGTTTTTAAAAATATAAGTTTTTATATATACTGTCTCTCTGTCAGAGCAGACCCACAGCGCTGCACATCCACACTGCAAATGAACTGCGCATGCCCAAAATGAGCCGCCGCTGACTGACCCCGCCCCGTATTTAGAGAGAGCGGGATGTAAATATAAATGCGTCTTCAGTGTGACACGAAAAGAAATCACTGTATTTAACTCACACAGTCTCAGTCCAGTCACTCAGCTCATTCACCACCATAGCCTGTCACTCACCTCGTCCACAGTGTGTGCCTCTTTGTGAAAAGCTAAACATCTAGCTAGCTAAATAATAGGGTCCTCAAAGTGCTGAAGGAGGAATATGGCTCAAACTCAAATGCTGAAGTTGAGAGGGACTATTCAGAGTGTGGTAAAAACCAAAAACTAAGAAATCGAATGGTCCTTGGAGACCCTTAACTCAATCCTTTATATCCGATATGGTCTCAGGTTGTCTGGTGAGGCTTGCTATGAGCACAAGCTGCCTGATAATGTTTTGCAGCTTTTTGGCACATCAGCTGCTTATTCATGGGGCCTGTGGTAGCCTAGCGGTTAAGGTACAGGACTATGGACCAGAAGGTCCAGGGTTCAAATCCCGCATCTGCTAGCTGCCCACTGTTGGGTCCTTGAGCAAGACCCTTAACCTACAATTGCTTGGATTGTAAGTGTAAGATTCTATAAGTTGTAAGTCGCTCTGGGTAAGGGCGTCTGCTAAATGCTGTAATGTAAATGTAAAATGTATTCATTAAAAGTCAGCTCCCTCAGCTGAGCCTGCCATAAAAGACCAAAATGAAGATGATGACCTACATCTTTTCTGTGAGCCAGAACAATTTGTTTATAATAGGTTTGAAACTAAAGAAAAACTTAAGAAAACATAAACAAAACACCTACACACACAACAAAAAAAAAAAAAAAAAAACTAAAAAAAAACGAACGAAAAAACTAACTAAAGTAAACTCTACCAATTGTTCCGTCTTTTGGTGCCGGCCCAAGCCTGGATAAACAAGGAGGGGTTGAAACGTAGAATAGCAGTTTCTGCTAACTGCTACTCCTATGCTAACATTTAACAACACAGCAAAAAACTGATTTATGTAATTTATGTAAAAATAATTTATACAAAGCATTAAAGTCATGAAGGTATTTTGAGAGGTGACTGGCTATTTCAAAGGCAGCAGTAGTTGTTCATTTGTAGTTCTAACATATTTAGGGTGTTTTTTATTCACTTTTTTCATTCCCACAACGTTATTCCTTTACAGCTTCAAAAACATGTATTATGCAAATTAGGCGATGACGTCATTTAGCGACTTCTAGCGACTTTTAGGACAGCCAATAGCTACTTTGCTTCCTGAGGAGTTGGCAACACTGGTTGTATGTATATGAACGCAACCACGACAGCACTGGTAAGCTAACAGTTATTACTCTTCAAACTTGAAGACATGATCGGGTTTTTTTGTCAGATAAGCACTAGCTTCTGTTTGTGACCGAGGGTATATTTTGGCCGGGGATTAGTCTGGTGGGTTTCAGGCTTAACCTTAGCTCGATTCGTTTTTTTCATGCTGTTGTAGAGCGGCGGGTTTTACAGCCTCATCCAAGGAGGATAAAACAGGCTAAAAAAAATTTGTCGGTTTTGTTAGTTTGCTAAAAATGATTACCTGCCAGTTTTGCAACAAAACACTAGAGACGTTGAGGGGTTATTATTGTAAAGTTCATATAAACGAACCCCACTGTATTTTCAAATGTGTCGATGCTGATTGCAAGCGGAAATTTTTTACTTACGCAGCTTTTAAGGCTCATTTCTATCGGGTTCACAATGTGCATGCATCCTCTGTTCCTACTAGAGCCATTGTTGCAGATTTTAAATGTGCCATTTCGCTGTGTAAGCACCGATTTCACACAGTGAAAGAACTTCTATCCCACTTAAAAGAGCACATAATGGAGGGGCGACCTGTGGCATGTCCAATAAGTGGTTGTTGTAATACGTTTACTGTGAAATCGTCATTACTGCTCACATTGATTCCAGAAATGACTGACTTGGAGCAAACATTTCTACGCACTACCATCACCGAGGCTTTGCCTGACCTTCTAGAGGTGTCGAAAGATATTCTTGAAGAGACCTTACAATCCCTTGGGGTGGAGACATTTGAAGTTTTTAAGTTTATAGAGGAAGCTGATTTGCTGTCAGCCTTGAGGCCAATTCAAGCCTGAAAAGTCCTTGCTTCTCGGAAGCTGAGATGTAAGTCAAGTATTGCGGTACAGGATGCAACCAGTGCCCAACATAGCCTGCATAAAAGATCCAACAGAAATATAGAAACATTCATGTTGTTTTCCTGATAACTGTGTATGTTTGGGTGTTTTTTTTGCAGGCCAGACTCCTGAAACCAGCAGCTTGTCTGTTAGTGCTTCCCCAGGACCACCTGCATCCTTTCAGTCTCTCTCACCCAGAAGTTCATCCTCAATGTTTTCCGACAGCTGCCAAAGCTCTGATATAGGCTGGGTGGCTAACTTTATGGTACTGTGGGATAAGTTCCCAGAGGAACTATTGCAGTCATTAGAGGGGGGAAAAAGACAAAAGTACATGAATGAGAAGGGAGATGGTCCGAATTGTGGCTTGTGAGATGATGCGAAAAAGTTCTTGTGTAAGTAAAAGGAACTCTACTGAAGTTGTCAAAAAGATGGTGGCAAAATATCCAAAATCTCTGCAAGATCTCATAGAGGGAGATGTGATTGGACCAGGGTATCACTCTCTAATCAAGCAATTGCAAAATAGGATAGAGAATGTGAAGCGATCTACAACCCCAAAAATAAGAAAACGAAAGCATTGCACCGAGTCTGACACAGACGAAGTCCCTCCAAAACGGAGAGCAGCAATCCAGGACACTTATGGGTGCATTAACTGGGAATTATAAGTCCTGCCCCTAGGAGAGACACCAGAGAACCAGCAGGGGAAGAAGGAAAAACTGAAAATGATGTCTCAGCAAACTGATGCTAATCCAGAGCAGGTGATGCGTCTGATGAAGTTGACTTTCTACACACAGCATAAACGAGTCAACCAAGGGAAAAGTATAAAATTCCTCTTGGAAGAGTGGCCATTTTGGTTTGATGAATATGGCATGGCAGTCCACTTCAAGGAACTCACTGGAATTTGACTTAAAGAAACTTTTACAAGGAATGTGGATCTGAAGGGGAAACGGCTGTTGAACTACATGAATACTGTTTGTGTGAACAAGAGAAAAAGTTTCTACAGGCTGTGACAAAGTTTAAAGTGATGAGGGGAGAGCTGAGTGGTTGCTCTGAAGACGTGAAAGAGATGCTGCTACTTCTGCTGTCCTACTTTGATGAGAAAGAAGACGCAATGTTCTGTTACGTGGATGACACGTGCCGGGCAGGGGAAGTGCAGATGGACCAAGTTTACTTGACTCCCACCATTGTTGTGTGTGGTAAGTTAATATTTTTTTTTCATTCTTGGTCCTCGTTTAATTCTTTCTCTCTCTTCTGTTTTGTTCAATTTCTTTCTCTCACTTTTCTGTCTGTTCAGACAGAAGCTCATGTTGCACAGTGTTTCGTAAGCTCTTAAGGATGGTCATAGTAGCCTTAAAAGGCCTTACTTTTCTTGAGCGTATACCTGCACAAGCTGATTTCTGTATAGATAGTAAGCAGTTTAACTGAAAAATTGAAATCATATATGCACAAATGGTTTAGCGATACAACATTTCAGGAACACAAGTCTTGTTTTCATTTTTGTTTAAAATAATGTTTTTTTAATTTATTTTTCCTTTGTAGGACGATCCTGCTATTTTTCAAGCCGGTTCATGTTGAGCGTGGATCGAATCAATGTGCATGACAACATCCCCTCCTTCGTTTCTGCCCTGTGCATGATGTTTGGGAGCTATTACTGCTTCAACATCCATTACCCATCAGTTGGCTTCAACCCTGGAGTTTCTGCAGAGGTGAGTCTTTGCTCTAGAGATTTGCTTTGTCCAGCATTTTCACCTTATTGAACAGAAACAAGTGGGCATGCATACATTTGGGCACCAAGTGGGCCAATGCATTTGTATTTAATTTTATTTTTTAATCAGATAAAGTTCATGTCTTTAGTATCCGATGGAAAAGCAGAATGATGGCGCAGATAAAGTGGATTTCAGTTGCTAGGCTATTGCTACATGGTCAATAGGTGCAACAGTTGCTAAGTCATTGCTATGTCGTCCCATGTGGTTGCTCTGGTGTCCCAGCTGGTTGCTATGGTGTTGCTTGGTGAGTGATAAGATATCAGTGTTGCTAGGTGATTGCTGTGGTATCCCAGATGGTTTCTGTAATATCCCAAATGGTTGCTATGGTATCCCAGGTGGTTTCTGTGGTGTTGCTATGGTTCCGCAGGTGGTTGTAAGGGTGTTGCTCAGTGGTTTCTAGACAGTAGCTGCGGTAGCTCTTGAGGTTGGTGGGGTGGTACTAGTATACTGCATTTGTATAATTGTGATATGAAAAAGGTGCCAAAACATTTGCATCCCATTCATTCCTATGGGAATAATTCTAAAAAAAATTGACATAAGTGGCTTTAAATGAATAAGGAGATGATGACTGATGTGAAGTTTTTTTTGTTGATAGATTGTTAATACAGTTGTCTGTGTTTCTTGTATTTCCCAAGGTGTTTTTTCTCCATCAGCCCAGAGAAGGGCACTAAAGTGGAGAAGACCAACACATCCCGTCTTCACGTGAACCCTACAGTCGTTATCTTGATTCAGGAATTTTCAGATCATGAGTGGCGTGATATCTGAATATGGAATATGTAGCCTGTTTTGATGTGCCCACAAGGTGTGTTTCACCTTATCAGGGGGGTATTTCAGAAAGCAGGTTTAACAATCCCTGAGTTCAAATCTGAACTCTGGGTTGACCAATCCTGAACTGTCCAACTCAGAGTTTTCGGTTTCAGAACAGGGGATAACGTTTAGTTCCGTCAACTCCGAGTTACTTTAACCCTGAGTAAAGCTCGTGCACGAGGAGATACAAAGCCCTCATCAGTGGAACGCAGATAACACGGATCAGCACGGCAACGGGAGAGAAAACCAGGCTCAATCCTCGCACTTCAACCCAGTGGAGTTCGAAATAAGTGTGTATATATAATTTGAGCATATATTTTGGAAAAAAATAATAAAGTAGCAAAATAACGTGAGCTGGCGTGGCAAGAAAAAGCTGCCCGATTCAATGGTGTGAGTAATAACTGAAAAAACGTTTTATTCCGAGTGTTCCACTTATTTTATTTTACGTTAATATTTTATGTTAATATTTATGCAGGTGCAACCCAACAAGCACAAAATGTAGCTGCTTATCAGGAACTGAAGATGAAACACAAAATATAGTTCTAACGGGTAAGGTATAATATTATTACATGCAATCGTGATGTTGTTTAGCTACCCTACCTAATTAAATAATACTCAGTGGTAATGTCACATATGTAAGTAGCTAGTGAAATTTCCTCAGAGAGAAAAAGTAAATTGTTCAGCCATTCTAACACTAACAGTATTTCATATTATTTATTTGAAAGCAACACCTACATGCCTTTATACATACAAGTCTCCAAATGTGTTCAGTGTTGGATGTGTTCAAATTTGACCTCTGTTTTAGCCAATAGAAAAAGGGTGAGGGCCAAAAAACAGGTGGGGGTCCACCACCACCTCTCATAGAGGCTGAAGAGTTGACCCTCATTCAAAACACTGGGTGACCTGTTACTGAAGGCATCCCTGGAGGAAGCTCATCTGACCCAGCCACCCCTCAGGACCCAGTGGCTTACAGAGGGTAGTCATTCAAATTAAGGATATAAACTTATGTACATTCATTGTTTTGCCACTGTGGGATCAGTGATGCCACCCAGCCATACTAGACACAACTTGGCACACAGATTTTTTTGTAGCAGTACAATTCTTTGTAATTGACCGCTGTTACCTTTCCAGATTCTTCATATATCATGGTGGCTCAAAGTTACATATTTGAAAAACTGTGATGCACACTGTTGTAGAAACAAAAGTCCAGTTAGGTACATTGTCTTGTTCAAATTAGTAAAATTAGTTAGTTATAAGTTATAACTGTCTAGTCTCCTCAATTTTCTACCAGTTACACAGCAAAAACTGGAGTGTTAAAATTTCAGAGTTAAACATTTCTGAGTTGATTTTAACTTTCAACAAGTTATTTTAACACATTGGGAGTTAAATGATGTTCAGTGTCAGAATATACTGTTGGTGTAATCTGGTGGACACAACAGAGCTCCATGCAGGTGTAAATACTTTCAATACTCCACAGAAAATTGTTCATTTGTATTGCAGGAAGGTAATGAGGAAACCTTGTCAGCTGCCACAGAGAGGGAAGATACAGAGAGGCCTACTGAGGTTTACACCTTGAAAATCACTAACAGTTCTAACCTAATCTAAAACAGTTCTAATTCTAATCAATCTAACAGTTGATCATACAGAGTGCTGCTGGAAATTACAATCTAGAAGAAGGTCCATCCACTTCCACAGAACAATGTATCTCAGTAAGATGTGATTCAGAATTAACCCATGATTTAGACCTGGCACTGTGATATTCAGTGTCATTTTGTTTGCGTTCCTGTAGCTCCCCATAAAAGATGTCTTTTTAGAAACAAATTGAAAAATATAATTTAGAAATGTGTCACATAAGGCTGCAGATATAAAAGACAATAATGGAAATACAACTGCTGGAACATCAGTTAAAGGTGGATGAGGTGCCCACAGGTGGATGATTTTACTGAAGAATTATTTATGTATGAAGAACATAAATAATATTAACCTCTGTACTGCATTTGTACTTGCAGGAAATAAAGGAGACTTCATAAAAAGACAGGCATATTGTTTTTATTTGACACTGGGGAGGTGATAGGCAAATCAGTAATGATGGTAGCAGATTGTGTCTCTCACTGCTCTTGCATCTCGTGCATCAGCGATGTGGTCAGGATTTATATCAGGATTGGTCACTGGATGAGTGGGACATTGTCTGATCACCAGTCATTGAGATCCCCAATGCTCGTCTCTACCCTGGCTCATGTCCTGCAGTGAGCAGGCTCAGGATCAGTGCAAGGGGTCAGCAAATGGGGCTGACAGGGGTACCTTCTGTCTGTAATTACCAAACCCTCCTATGATAGATAATACAAGGATACAGTTTAAATTATCAGTGGCAAATAGAAATAAATATTGATTATGAGAGGATATGGTTACTGTACATACTCACCATGGGCAAATCTAGCACTCACTGTACACTCATAAAAACTTTACAAGTCATGCACAGACCCAGGCCACTTTGCTTCCATGTTGCTGATGATTTGGGCTGTATCACATATGATCTTCACACTGCAGAATAGTAATTAACTGCAGTGGCTGTATTGTGATTTGTAATATTTCGTTTGTAATGCAAAATTGATATTATTTAGGCCTAACTGCACATTAATGTTGTGGGAAAACTTCCTATTCACTTAATCTCCATTTAGCAAAGAGTGCCATCTATGAAGCCAATCACACTTGGAAACCCTAACATCATATTAATATTAAAATCATATTAACTGATTCAAGTCTCAAAGCTTAATACTAAATAAATTTCTTGTTTTTTAGACTGAAATTCTGTGGGATTCTTCTTTGATCAGGCTTAGGCTCACCACAAAGGTTTATAGTAACCGTTTTAATGCAAGAGTGTGACAGCCCGACAGACGGCTGCTTTAGAATATGCTCAGCATCACTGATTTTGTATCAAAAACCCCCCTTGGCAAAAACCTGGTGCTCAACACAAAGAATTTGCTCCGAACTCAGGGCGTGTCCACGGAGTGTCATATGAGTGACTGAGAGCGGAGAAGATCGTTAATAGAAATGATGGACTGTGCTGAGAAACGCTAAGGCTCACACAGATAATCATCAGGGAACGAGGAAACATTAAAGCGGGGTCTGATCAGCCTCTCCAGACGGAGATTTCTCCGTAGTGTTTGTGCTTCGACGTGATAAAAACTCAGGGTTGGTTTAAGTAAACCTGCTAGCGAGCAGGTTAGCTTCACGGAGTATGTTGCCGGAGTAACTGACTCCAAGTTACGCTGTACTTGCTTTGTGAAACCGAAAACCTAGAGTATCCGTAAACTGAGTCAACTTGCTCTGAGTTTTCACTAAACCTGCTTTCTGAAATACCCCCCAGCTCTATTCTTCATGCTGAAGAACCAATTAAAAGTGTAAGACAAAATTGTTAGTTGGTGTGCAATTGTTAAAGTTTTATAGCTAAGTTATACCCACATTTGCATAACTATCTCAATTTCAAGACCTTATTTGAAGATATTGGTACATTTTGTACATTCCCACATGCGCTTTATTCAAATGTTCCTAAAGTACATATTACAGATATGTATGTTATGAAATGACAGTTGTTTTTGATGACTGCTTTGAGATTAATAAATTCTTGGAAAGGCAAGTTAGTATTGGATTTTTACATCCTTCATGTATATCTAACTTTTTTCCCCCCATGCATTCATTTTCTTATCTGATTAATCCTAGTTAGTCTGTGTACACTAGGTTACATTTATTATTACATTTCTGGTAAAAGTCAAACATCCATAAGACATTTAAGTGAAATCCAGATATAATTGTGCCTGTAATGTATAGAAACAGCTGTTGTTTTTCTATTTTGAGCATTAATCATAAAAGCCAACAAGGAATACATCAAGACAGTATCACAGAGATTAATATTAGACAGGAGTTGACTGGATTTCATTATTCTAAATTTTATACATTTTACAGAAAATTCAACAGTATATAGTTGCTTTCATTGAAACGTAATTATTACTGCAAAAGGCACTACAAAATAAACCTTTTGTGCTAAATTTGCAGAATAATCGAGTTAAATGGCAGTCTTATAATGAGGCCTTTACAGTTAAATAATGTTGTTTGTTCGGTATTTTTCAGTGAAATTGAATGGTGATCATTGTACAATTAGCGATAACTTATGTACTCCTGTATATCTTACCTATAGAATTAGTTTAATAGCGGCGTGATGATGCTAATTTAGCTGGAAAGGGCTGTTGAATTTACTGGTTTAAAATGTTTTTTCTTGTGTGTAATTTACAGCAGTTTAAAACTGTAAAAATTTATAGGTTGTTCTGTTGAATTGTTTACATTTATTGTTGTATTTTTTACAGAATCATTCTGGCAACCACAGCTGCCAGTTTTTTTCCGTAAAAACAACAGATATTTTTTTTACAGTGTAGAATTGCAAGACCTCCCCTTGTTGGCAGTTTTTTCACTTGTAATTTATTTTCCAGACAGTGGAATGGCTCATTTTTAATTGTTCTCAGATCTTTCTTGTTGTTGTTGTTTTAGCCGTTTCCTGGATGTCAGCCATGGGTGAGGCGAATGCAATAGTCACAATGGTGTAGTCTTTTGTTTTAAATTGGAAAACTCGACCAGATCGACAGAATCAATTCTACAGTACAGGGAGAAAGAAGATAGCCATGACAATGCTATCTTTGAAAAAAGCACCTGTTTCTGGCTTCTGGGTGGTTTTGACCCAGCACTACTGCTGGTACTAGAGATTAGAAATTAAATATCAATGTACAAATTAAGACGTTAAAAAAAATTATTAATGAATCAATCTAAATAATTACAAAGTTGTTTATTTAAAGAACATGACTTTCATATTCTTGGTACATGAGGGGCAGGGAGATGAAGGTGCAAGTGTTAGGGATCACTCTTTGGCCGCTATTGGCCAGGAGTTATCCCGGCTTGATGGCGTGAGCAGCAGCAGCGCGATCGCGCGTGTGTCAGCCTTTCGCGGGCATTCCGTGGGTAAGTGGCGACACCTGCGGGTGAGTCCTTATAAACACACCTTAGGAGCTCACTCGCTGCTGCTGCTTCGCCCTCCATCACGTGACCGGCACGCTCACGTGATTTTTGGATGCACCCGGCATTCCGACGCACACATGCGGCACACACTTCAGAGTACTCCTACAGCACCAGTGGTGATTGTGGCAAAACACCAGACTAAGCAAGTTATACAGATAGACAATGATAAAACTAACACAGATAAAGGAAAAATCAATAATACAAACAAATAAATGCTAACAGTACATACAACGGTAACAGGAACTAGTAATGTGAATATGTAGTCGAGTGGGCGGTCTGGCTGAACTGGGCTTCGGTCCTCTTGATCTTGATTCGTGCATCCTTGCCTTAGACTAAGGGCAGAGCTGGGGGTTCATAGTCAAAGAGTCTTATGGTCATCAGAGACGTTGGGTTGCCGATGTCTCGTGATCCCTCTTGGCTGTGTTACCTACCAGTTCTCTTTCTAGCTATGCTGCTATAGCTAATGCTGCCGGAGTCTCATGCTACACATGGCATCAGTGATTGTTAATAGATACTGTGCTCTTAATGAATGACTAATTACATTTTCTGTTTTCTCTCTGAACTGTGTTCCCATACCAGTTCCAGCCCCACACATGATGTTCATCCGCTGCAGCTTGACTCAAGCTGCTTCCGTCATCAAGTCAAGTCAAGTCAGATTTATTTATATAGCGCTTTTTACAATGGAGCATTGTCTCAAAGCAACTTTACAAGTTTAGATTATCTCCTAATAACTACGTCCAATCTCAAATTGAGCAAGCCTAGGGCGACAGTGGCAAGGAAAACTCCCTAGTTCTAGGAAGAAACCTTGGGAGGACCAAGACTCAAAAAGGGACCCAACCTCCTTGGGCGGCGTAGATGATAAATCTAAGAGCGAACTAAAGTCATGGAGTCAAAGTTTGAATAGAATGTGAAGTATTGCACATCGACATTAAGTGGCCCGGGTATGCTTGATTTAAATCTTTAAGAGAGAGACTACAGTCATGAGTTCAAAAGTTCGAATAAAATGGAAGTTTCACATAGACATTAAGTGCCCGGGTTATGATGATAAATCGAGAGCGAACTAAAGTCATGGAGTCTGGTCGAATAAACTGTGAATATGCACAGTAGGAGCTCCACAAATGTTACATCATGTTGTGGGGCCGGAACGCCGGACAACAGCTCGGAGGAAAAACGAAAATGTATTAGTTATTGATTAGAGCACAGTGTTTAATTAACAATCACTGATTGCAATGTCAATCACTGATGGCCAGTTGTAGCATGGACCCCAGCCAGCAGCATTAGCTATAGCAGCATATCTAGAAATAGGAGAACCAGAAGGTAACACAGCCAAGAGGGATCACATGAGACATCAGCAACCCACCTCCTTAGCAATCAACAAGATCAACTGAGTGACTGCACTTGGGAGGCAAGAAGGCAGCAACCTAACATTCCAGATCACCACAAAACTCTTTGACTGTGAACCCCCAGGTCTGCCCTTAGTCTAAGGCAAGGATGCACAAGTCAAGATGAAGAAGATCGAAGCCCAGCCCAGTCGAACCGCCCTACAGACACTCCCGGCCAAAGGACAAGGCATGACAAGGCAGGCAGGCCAGACATGACCCCAGACTCTGGCCCCAAGTAGCCCGAGCCATGCATCACAGTCTAAGTCTAACAAAAAGCCTGTGTAAATAAGTATGTCTTTAGCCTGGACTTACAGATTTAGAGAGTGTCTGAATCTCAGACTAAAGTGGGAAGTTTATTCCATAGTTGGGGGGCCTTGTATGAGAAAGCCTTTACCCCTGCTGTGACTTTTTTAATTCTAGGGACTAAAAGAAGTCCTGCAAACGAAGTAGACGAGCTGGATTGTAAGACTCTAAGAGTTCACTCAGATAATGTGGGGCCAGGCCATGTAGAGCTTTATATGTTACAAGAAGTATTTTGTAGTCAATGTGGAATTTAACTGGTAATTGGTGTAGTAATGATAGAACAGGAGGGATATGATCAAATGTTTTAGTTTGAGTTAGCACTCAAGCCGCTGCATTCAGAAGTAAATGAAATTGACTTATAGATTTACTAGAGCATCCAGTAAGTAAAGCGTTACAGTAAACCAACCATGAGGTTATAAACACATGAACCAGTTTCTCTGCATCATTAAAAGAGAGGATATTTCTAAGTTTAGCAATATTATGTAATTGAAAGAAAGCAATTTGAGTGATGTTGCTAATGTGCGCATCAAAGGAGATATCTGAATCAAATGCGACCCCTAAGTTTTTTACAGACGGACTGGGCAATATTGGACAGCCATCTAGATTTAGGATAGATGTAGCCAACCTGTCTTTCACAGCCTTGGGTCCCACTAATAGAACCTCAGTTTTATCTGAGTTAAGTAAGAGAAAATAAATAAACATCCAATCTTTTATTTCCTTTACACAGTCCTCGATTTTGTTGATTGTAAGGCTGTCATTAGTTTTGGCTGATATGTACAGCTGTGTATCATCTGCATAGCAGTGGAAATTAATGCCATGTTTACGAATAACTGAGCCTAGTGGCAGCATGTACATCAGCTCCAGCCCCATCATACCCGGGCCACTTAATGTCGATGTGCATATTTCACATTTTATTTGAACTATGACTCCATGACTTTAGTTTCGTTCTTAGATTTATCATCTACGCCGCACAAGTAGGTTGGGTCCCTTTTTGAGTCTTGGTCCTCCCAAGGTTTCTTCCTCATTACACTTAGGGAGGTTTTCCTTGCCACTGTCGCCCTAGGCTTGCTCAATTTGGGATTGGACATAGATATTAGGAGATAATCTAAACTTATAAAGTTGCTTTGAGACAATGCTCCATTGTAAAAAGCGCTATATAAGTAGATCTGACTTGACTTGATAAATAAACTATACACCAGACAAGACTATGCTAAGCACAAACACAGACTGTGAAATGGATCTGACAATGCAAACACAAATCACAAAAGTTAAACAAGGCTATGCTAATATTCACATACAATACTAAGGTACACAGACAATGCTGATGCTAACAAACAAATGCTAATACAAACAGGCAATAAGTGTTTCGGTTCGCCATATTAAAAGAATGACGAACCGTGAAAACAAAAGAATAAATGGGTTAGGTCCCAAGTGCAGTTAGCTCCAGATGGAAGTAATGAACCGAAATAAAGTAAATGAGAGAAATAAATATAAACCGAAGATGAAACTAATAAAACGTAAAAGAAAGAAGGAACGTCGTAAGCGTAGAATGCCCCCTTTACTACTATGCTTACAACGTACCTATGCTGCGGCAACGCTTCAGCAAGCGCGTGCCGCACAAATAATGAAAACAAGCGCATGGTAATGTGCGGCACGGGCGCGGGAAACGAAGAGGACGAGGTTAGAAAACTCTGCGTCCTCTTCAAAACACATGAACACGTTGGGGACTGAAATCCGATTGCGAAGGAGGGGGGCCACGGCATGAGATAGGAAGGGGAGGGCGAGGCTTGCAAGCAGTGGAGAGAGCCCGGTAGAAAATAATCACATAAAAATAAACCAAAACTGGCCCTACACTAACAACTAGATCCTAGCTTACCGGGCTATCCCTTAATGGCCCCCATCTGAGAGTCTTCAAACTCCCAGACGTCCCGCCGTTCCTCAAAAGACACAAACAGAAACATGGATGACCGGAATGCCGTTATGAGCCGGGGCAGATTGAGTACGTGCATTGTGTCGGGCAGCCGAAGCGAATGATGCAACACTGTGTGAGCCCCCAAGGTGTGTTTATATGGGCTCAACAACAGGTGTCGCACTTAACAACTAAAAGCCCAGGAAGGGCTGACACGTGTGCTCACGCAGCCATGTGCAGTAAAATACTAGCCACTAGCGGCCAAAGCGTGACCCCAGATAGAAGCCCCTAGGAACGACCAAAACCTCCCCTAGCCTGACGAACATGCTCAGGGTTGAGCGTGCTGCGAACAGGAAGACCCTGGTACGCGGGACCAACCTTAAAGCAGGGGCCAGCAGGGAGGGTGGGGCAACACACGCCAGGCACAAGGCTGGGTGCTGGCTTGAGGATAGCCACCAGAAGCTCAGGGGTGGAACTCAGGGCAAATGGCTCAAGACTGGGTTTAGATTCGGGGCCGGCCATAGGCAGCTCAGGGGCAGAACTCGGCACAGGTGGCTCTGGGGCGGGACTTTGGACAACAAGAACTGAGAAAAAGGTTGGCATGAGTCACCTGGCCTGGCAGATGGTAGAAAGCGACCGTGGCGCCAACGGTTGTGGCATAGGGATCGGAAGTGACAACAGGTGTGCAGGGATAGGTACAAAAGACCTTGACGCAGGGAACGGTTCTGACGATCGGTGCACAAAGAGCTCAAGTATGGAAAGGTGTTAAATGCTCAGATTACGGGCGCAACATGCGCAAGTATGGAGCTAAAGGGCGCTAATTGCTCAAGAATTGAGCTTATTTGTTCAGGTTCAGAGCATACAGGTGCGGCATGCTCAGGTACGGAGCTAGGCGGCGCTAATTTCTGAGGAATGGAGCTTACTTGCTCAGGTTCGGAGCTTACAGGCATGGCGTGCTCAGGTACGGAGCTAGGGGGTGCTAATTGCCCAGGAACGGAGCTTACTTGCTCAGGTTCGGAGCTTACAGGCGTGGTGTGCTCAGGTACAGAGCTAGGGGGTGCTAATTGCTCAGGGACAGAGCTTGATTGCTCAGGTTCGGAGCTTACAGGAATGGAATGCTCAAGATTAATGCTCCCTGGGACCTCCAACTCGACGGGGTTGTACTTGTCGTGCGCTTCATGCGACCGGGCCCGAGGAAAGATTTTATTCTCACCCGTGGGCAAAAGAATGCCCCACGGGGAGCAAGTGATGGGCAGACAATCGTGGTGGCCCTTCACCATGGGAGGGATGGGTCGCACGGGGGGATTAAACGTTGGTCCATCAGAATTAGGAAGAACCAACAACCCCAGCACATACTTGGGTGGAGATCAACATCTACGGCGGCGGGGGCGGGGCGGCGCTGGAGGGCTGGGATGGACCACCGGATCCATCACTCTGCCATAGTCATAGGATGGCCCCCCATAAGCCAGCTGGGACCCTGGTAACGAAACCCGCCGTCCGTGGCAGCTGGGGACCTCCAAACTGGACGTCCAGGAGCTAACGCTTGGTCATTTTACTTGTCGCATCGTTCTATTACGGTTCGCCACATTAAAAGAATGATGAACCGTGAAAACAAAAGAATAAATGGGTTAGGACACAAGTGCATTTAGCTCCAGATTGAAGTAATGAAAAAAAAAAAAATAAATCAAAGAAATATATATATAAACCATATGTGAAAGTAACTAATAAAACATAAAAGAAAGAAGGAACGTCGTAAGCGTACAATGGCCCTATTCACTACTACGCTTACGACATACCTCCACTGTGCCAATGGCGTACGGGACTGCGCATTAAAACGTGGATGACCACAATGCCATTATGAGCCGGGGCGGAGCATGCAAGTGCAGGCGTGGCGTCGGGCTGCCGAAGCGAATGATGCGACACTGTGTGAGCCCCCAAGGTGTGTTTATATGTGCTCAACAACAGGTGTAGCCACTTAAGTGGTTAGTGCGTTTAAAATTTGTTTTAATTTGCATAGAATTTGCTCCTTTATAGGGCTGAGATAGACTCCCCTCTTATTTCTTTTTCTTTGCTTCCACGTCTGTATTCTGTGTGGGCTCGGTGGGTACCATCGCCACCTCACAGCAAGAAAGTCCTGGGTTCAATCCTAGGGTGGAGCGGCCTGGGTCCTTTCTGTGTGGAGTCTGCATGCCATGACCTTGTGTATGGATGTAACCTTGTGTGTGTCGCTGAACACGGCCACTGATGCTGATAGTGACGTTAAATAAATGAATAAACTTAAACAAACGTATTCTGTGCCCCTAGAAATTGAAATATTTGATTAATATGTTTGAGTTGATTGATGTTTTGGATTTTGGAGAAACAGTTATTCAATAATAAAATAATTTTATGAGTTGATTTTGTTATTTTCTGTAATCTCTTCTGCTTCTTCTTCTTCTTCTTCTTCTTCTACTACTACTCCTTCTTTCAGGGTAATAGCAGCTGGCAGACCAACTACATTGTTGCCACCTACGGAGCTCGATTGTGAAGCAAGACTTCAAGGTAGTGAATTGTTGTATGGGCAAAAACGATTAAAAAATATGATTTAAAGCAACCATCATGGGATATACAGTGGTGCTTGAAAGTTTGTGAACCCTTTAGAATTTTCTATATTTCTTCATAAATATGACCTAAAACATCATCAAATTTTCATACAAGTCCTAGAAGTAGATAAGGAGAACCCAGGTAAACAAATGAGACAAAAAAATTATACTTGGTCATTTATTTATTGAGGAAAATGATCCAATATTAAATATCAGTGAGTGGCAAAAGTATGTGAACCTCTAGGATTTGCAGTTAACTTGAAGGTAATATTAGAGTCAGGTGTTTTCAATCATTGGGATGACAATCAGGTGTGAGTGGGCACCCTGTTTTATTTAAAGAACAGGGATCTATCAAAGTCTGCTCTTCACAACACATGTTTGTGGAAGTGTATTATGGCACGAACAAAGAAGATTTCTGAGGACCTCAGAAAAAGAGCTGTTGATGATCATCAGGCTGGAAAAGCTTACAATACCATCTCTAAAGTGTTCAGACTCCACCAATCCACAGTCAGACAGATTGTGTACAAATGGAGGAAATTCAAGACCAATGTTGCCCTCTCCATGAGTGGTCGACCAACTCATAAGCAAGGCGTGTCATGGGTGGAGAGGTCACAAAGGACCCCAGGGTAACTTCTAAGCAACTGAAGGCCTCTCTCACATTGACTAATGTTAATGTTCATAAGTCCACTATCAAAGTACACTGAACAACAATGTTGTGCATGGCAGGGTTGCAAGGAGAAAGCCATTGCTCTCCAAAAAGAACATTTCTGCTCGTCTGCAATGTCACATGGACAAGCCAGAAGGCTATTGGAAGAAGGTTTTCTGGACGGATGAGACCAAAATAGAACTTTTTGGTTTAAAAGAAAAGTGTTATGTTTGGAGAAAGGAAAACACTGCATTCTAGCATAAGAACTTTATCCCATCTGTGAAACATGGTGGTGGTAGTATCATGGTTTGGGCCTGATTTGCTGAATCTGGGCCAGGATGGCTTACCATCATTGAGGGAACAATGAATTCTGAAATATATCAGAGAATTTTAAAGTTAATTGTCAGGACATCTGTCCATGAACTGAATCTCAAGAGAAGGTGGGTCATGCAGCAAGACAACGACCCGAAGCACACAAGTCATTCTACCAAAGAATGGTTAAAGAAGAATAAAGTTAATGTTTTGTAATGTCCAAGTCCTGACTTTAATCCAATCGAAATGTTGTGGAAGGACCTGAAGCGAGCAGTTAATGTGAGGAAACCCACCAACATCCCAGAACTGAAGCTGTTCTGTACGGAAGAATGGGCTAAAATTCCTCCAAGCCGGTGTGCAGGACTGATCAACAGTTACAGGAAATGTTTAGTTGTCAGTTATTGCTGCAAAGCAGTGTCACAACCGGGGAACTGTGACCAGAAGGTCCAGGGTTCAAATCCCACCTCTGCCAAGCTGCCACTGTTGGGTCCTTGAGCAAGACCCTTAACCCACAATTGCTTGGATTGTAAGATTGTACCAATTGTAAGTCGCTCTGGATAAGGGCGTCTGCTAAATGCTGTAAATGTAATGTAATGTAAATGTAATGGAACTGAAAGCAAAGGGTCACATACTTTTGCCACTCACTGATATGCAATATTGGATCATTTTCCTCAATAAATAAATTACCAAGTATAATATTTTTGTCTCATTTGTTTAACTGGGTTCTCTTTATCTACTTTTAGGATCTGTCTGAAAATATGATGATGTTTTAGGTCAGTTTTATGAAGAAATATAGAAAATTCTAAAGGGTTCAAAAACTTTCAAGCACCACTGTATCTGAAGCCAAGTCAGTACAACTTCTTGTGTCTGACCATACCTGCAAACTGAATTTGACCTAATCGTAGGCTGGATATTATACATATGTCTGCCATTAGTCTTGTGTTTCCACATACTCTGCCATAGGGTTTGAACATGCCTCTTAAAAAGTACTTTTGCCTCTGCTTTATGGAGAGGAATGGCCAGATCATATGCTGTCCATTTAAAAGACTGCTTATTTGCTATATCCACTGTCTCCTTCATATTCTACTTTAACATGCACTGGAAACCATAGAAATCTTACACTAATTGGAGGCCCGCAATTCCACGGTCCGACACTAGATGGCCGTATCGGCGTGGAAGACATGCAGGGATTAGGAGTACAATCATGGATGAGCCTACATTGCCCAGCAGGTGCGGTGCTGATGAGGGTTGACGAGAAACACCTGCTCTAGGGACTATTTAAGGCTGTTAGAGAGCTGTGCCTCTCATCAATTTTTTTGGTTTAGCCTTTGCTTTTAGTGTGACTGGCTCCTTACTCTCATTATGCTTTTAGTGTTCAACCCTCTTAGTTACATGAGCTCAGCTCGCCACTGCTGCAGGAGTCAATGAGCCCAAACATTGATATATTATGGACAGCCTCCTCCCAATACAAACCTGGAATACAGGAATAAAAACATCTGCTGAGGTGGTTCCACCCATTGGTTGTTTAGATCCATCTCCAAACTTCAAAAAACTCATCCTTTGCAGATACTGTAACTGTTCAACAATAGGCTCTGGGAACAGCCAAGACAGAGTAACTGGCATAGGTTACTGACTTATAAAGAACCAAGTTCTGCAGAACCATTCTTTCACTCAGACACAGAAAGGTCCCAGTAAAACTGTGAAACTGCACAGTACAGTCATTTATATCAGCTAACATATTTGCCCTGTACAAATATCTCAAGTAGGTCTATTCTTGGCCCACTATTATTTTATCTGTACATGTTGCCAATAGGTTCAATTACTCATAAACATGACATGAGTTTATACTGCTATGCAGATGTTACACAGCTGTACATATGAGATACAAAGCCGGGCGGGGCCAACTGCTCAGGTATGAAGCTAAGGGGTGCGGCGTGCTCAGGTATGGAGCTAAGGGGCTTAGCTTGCTTAGGTACAGAGCTGGGCGACGTTTACTGCTCAGGTATGGAGCTAATGGGCGAGCCGTTCTCAGGTATGGAGTTGGGCGGCGTTAACTGCTCAGGTACGGAGCCCAGGGCCGAGGAGTGCTCATGTATGAAGCTACGAGCCGTGGTGTGCTCAAGTATGGAGCTAGGTGGCACTAACAGCTCTGGTACGGAGCTAATGTGCTCAGGTACGGAGCTAAGAGGTGTATACATATCAAGTGTTGTACATATCGAGTGGTTCATCTAGCTCACTAGAGGGAAAAAGAACCCCCTACGGAGAACTGGTGGTAGGCCAACGCCTACCACCTAATATTAATATTCTGCGGTGGGACTGGGCAGCTTTGCAGGGTCGGGATGCCATATTGGGTCCATAACTCGGCGAGTTATGGACCAAATCATCGCCGAGTTTTTGGTTCATCTAACGCTTCCATGCTTTGCATGTGCACCCCCAATGCTCGCTTCGGGCATATTCCGCTGATGAACTGTTGGTTCATCCCTTCCACCTGGAGCTAACTGGGATTGGGTCCTAAAATTCCTTTTACTCTGTGTTTTCTCTCTGAACTTCACTACTCACTCCAAGCTGTACTTCTGGCATCAGTTCCAGCTCTCATATCTTTACCAAGACCACATCATCGGACACTGACTCTCCCTCCCCTCCACCTATTGACTGAGATTAGGGGAGGAGGTGATAGAATCCTAACCCCCTGCTAACTATCAATCCAATATCTAAATATGATTTTTTTAAATTCAAATTATATTGTGGGTTGTAGTTTAAAGAGAGAGTCTGATGGGAACTCAGTGAACTCCAGGATAGGTTTGCGACCCCCTTAGTGCTTGTTAACATTTACATTTACATTTACAGCATTTAGCAGACGCTCTTATCCAGAGCGACTTACAATTGGTACAATCTTACAATCCAAGCCATTGTGGGTTAAGGGCCTTGCTCAGGGACCCAACAGTGGCAGCTTTGCAGACGTGGGATTTGAACCCTGGACCTTCTGGTCCATAGTCCAGTACCTTACCTGCTAGGCTACCACAGGCTAACTGGATATTGGGTTAATTGTTGTATGACATGTCAGTTATTACTTCCTATTTATGTCTTCCCTGAGTGTACTGTAGGTTCCATAAACATAATTTATATTACCATGCTTCAACATTTTCATATATGACTTTTACAAACCTGTTGGATAGAAATATATTACATAAAAAAGTCTCTTTGGCAATTAAATGTAACTGACACCTTAATAACATCCATTGCTACCCCAGCAGGATTGGTTAAATAACCTAGGAAGGACATGGCTTGGGAATGGGAAAATGCACATATCAGCTTTAACGAAAAACTTGTGGCATTAATGAAACAGGTGCACCTGACATACATTGGTGGTGTGTGGGCAAATCAGGTTAAAAGATCAGGATATCATCCAGACACACTATTACAAACTTCCCTAGAAGATCATGGGGAATGTCACTAATGAAGGCTTGGAAAATGGAGGACCCTGGTGTGTGAAGAGGCCCCTACATGTGCACGTCTTCCCAATTTCTCAGAGCTTTATTGAGAGCAACATTGCATGCTGAATGTGGGTGGTGGTCAGAGCCTCAGTAGAATCATAGACGCTGTTCCCAGCTCTGCTGACACTCTGGGCAGGTAAGTCTATCTTAGGGTGTACTCACACTGAGTACGTTTGCCTTGAACCAAGCCAGAGCGTGAATGGGGATGCTCAGGCATACACTCTCACTAGGTTCAAAGAAACGCTATCCGCCGTGCTTTTGTCATCACCATGCGCGCTGGCACAACACACTTCATGCTTGTACATATGTGATTGGGTTATTAGACCAAGCAATGGTTGCCCAGATCAGCAGCAAAATGAACAGGGAATGCAGGCAGTGGCGGTGAATGGTGGGGAATTTGAAAAATAAAGCTTACATTTGAGTGGCTTGGCAGCTCTATAGCTCTGGGTTGTATTTCTCCAGGAGAGCAATTATGAAAGGTATTGGCAATCTTGCAGACAAACTTGAGCTTGGATTTGAGATTTGAGAATATTGTTGACGCCTGTAGAAGTGACAGCTGAGAGTTTGTGCTGTTGTTCCTGAGTTCTCTTATGACCTGGGAAGCGAGGCGAGCTGCTCATGCTCATGGAGCTGGCCCTGAGATGTGATGGCATGTGTAATAAGAGTTAGCAGGTTAAATATCACAGGCTTCAAGTTTAACAGTAAGTGGAACGGAATTAGATAGGAGAATCCAGAGTTCAAATACCAAACAGCAACACATCAGAGCAATGGGCTGAGACAGATATGAGGTTGAGGAATCTAGGCAAGGTGTGTGGTCTATGTAATCCATGAAATAATATCTGTACTGTTAAGAAAGTTAACAAATCAAATAATGTTACTAAAGGTGAATGCAGATATGGGGGAGTAGGTGATGAGTAATTAGTAATCTAGCAAAGCAGCTCACAGAAATTTAACAGGGGGATTGTGCATGTGAATTAGCTTGAGAGGTGTAGTCCAGGCTTTAATTACTGTCAATGTGACAGGGATAATTTATAATGAACTATAGTTCATCAGTGGGCCTTTATGACATTACAGAATGTTGTCTGGGTTGTTCAGTATGGTGCTGTCACTATGATTTGCCATTTAGTGATGGAAGTGAAGCAGGCACAAACGTACGGTTCATTCAGCTGTGAATTTATATTGATGAAGTTCAGTGTGAATTTGTAGTTTATTAATTTCAGCAAAAATCAAACAAGGTAACACAAAATATCAATATGTAGTCTTTAGTGCCCAGGTGGAGCAACCTGGGTCCTTTCTGTGTGGAGTTTGCATGTCCTCCCCACCAAGGATTAAGTGGATAAGAAAATGAATGACTGATGTTAGCGATAGTGCGTGTGTGGGTGTTCTTGTTTCTATTACATTGTCAGGACCAAATGTCCCTACATGGATGGAAAGATCTGGCATCTTTAACCTTGTGGGGACATATTGCTGGTCCCCACAGGGAAAACTGCCTTTTTTTTACAGAAACTGCAAGTTTCTTTTGAAAACCAAAAGAATCAAAACATTTGCCTTAGGTTACTAAGGTTAAGTGTATGTGTAAGTGTAGGTGTAACAGTAATTAGCTACAGTAATCATTATGTCAATGGAAAAGCCCCATCAGGATAGTGAGAGAGAGAGTGTGTGTGTGTGTGTGTGTGTGTGTGTGTGTGTGTGTGTGTGTGTGTCTTTTTATTTTCAAGCCACCTGTTGATTAGTATCAAGTAGCCAACAAAAAAAACACGTGCAAGGTACATCATAAACTGTTTCACACTGCATATGGAAGCAAACACACAGACACACAGACTAATCAACTAATCAAGTTTAACTGAAGGGGTCACCCATGTTACTGTTACCATATATGGAGAAACTGAGTAGCTGTACAAGTTACAATTTGCTTTATTAAATATTTTCAACATTTTCAAACACAAAACACAGATTTGTATTTCATGCAATATGTGAATAGGCCAAATCGACTACACACTATAGAATTACAAGAACTGCAATACAAATGTATTATTACTATTTTTATTGTAGTAGAAGTAGTAGTAGTTGTTGTTGTTGTTGTTGTTGTTGTTGAGGATGATGGTGGTGGTGGTGGTGTTACAAATTATTCCTTTACTTCACAGTATCAATGCATTTGTGTTTGTATTATCTTTCCATGAATTGCTTTGTCACTAGATGTCGCCTTAGTCTCCAATGGCACGTGTTTTTGCGGTTATCCTAAAATGGCTCCCCTTTGTATTACGTTTCTCACAGACCTTTAAGGTACTTTTTGAAAATAACACGAGGATTGTTACAAAAGCGTGGCTACAGTGCACACATGATGCTGTGAAATATACAATACCTTACGTAACACACTGCTATTACTCGATGATAAAGTAAATGCAATGCAAAATGTGGAAATGTCCCGCTAGCTTGCATATCACTTTTAAGTTCAATGTAAATTATTTATATGACAATATGATTGGATATAAATATATTTCTATTTATAATGAACAGGTTGTGTTCAAAATAGTCAGTTTCAAATAGTCCAATAGTGGATAGTGCAGTAGGCCTATCTATCGCTTTCTTTATTCAGTACAAATTATTAAAATAATGACAGTTATGCATGACAGCCCCAGTATCTGCTGTGCGACAGGAAAAAATGTATAGTATACTGTTTACAAGACATAATTAGCAGATGTTTGCATATTTTATTTACGTTACATAATTGGAGTAATATTGTTAAACATTATACTAAAGTATTTGTGGCATATTTATTTAAGTCACAGAACGACAAGCACAATTGCACACGTTCAGTTCAGCTCATTTATTGATTTTCACGATATACCATAACGACTTTTGTGATATACAGTCCATCATTTGAAATTGAACCACAATAACACTACACATACGGTTTTATAACATTTCCACAGCACCCATTTGATTTGACAAAAAATATTTTACTCTTTCCTTCTGTTCGTACTCCAGATATCCAAATAACATTTATAAAGTTTTCTGAAAAGGACATGGAGGTTGACAGGGGAAGCAACAATGAAACTATATTTGCTGTTGTGTTATGCTGCTTTCAAAGCGTTCGCTTGTAATCTTAAGTCTATTCATTTTCTTCAGTTTCTTATTTCAGTTTCTTTACAAGTAGTTGTATTGTGTTATGTTTTATGATTATATGTGACATCCAATAGTGTACGCTTTCTGAAAAAAATCGTTGACGACGTCTGTTTGATTTGTCCTATATGTTTAATGCTGTTTTAACATAGTACATTCAGAATGCATAACTATAGTCCTTTACATACATATTTGCAATCACTCTCTCATTGTTATGTGGCAGTCATAAAACATATTACTGTTTTCTAAGGTCTGCATTTTGGATAATAGGTGAAAATGTTTAATGGTTTTAATATGATGCATTGCTTGACGAGTGTAATCGTATGAACTTCACTGAAGGCTCAAGACGTTACAGTTTGGGCCAAGTACTTTTACAAGTTGTGCGGACGTTGGGGAAACTATTACATATAATCCCTCACCCCATCCCGATTTACCCCCATATCGGTTCCATCCCTTACCTAATCGTGTATGTTGTATTTGAAAGCTTCAATGAGACCTTCCATGGAATGAATAAAGCCAGAAACACTGCATATACCGCCAATCACAAATATAGCAACATCGAAAAAGACTTGATGCCAAAGCAGCTTTCTCCACAGCAGCCTGAGGTGAAATAGGCTAGGGAGGAGAAAACACAAGCCTGCGCCCGTCAGGCTGCCCGTTAACCCCATGAGCAGCGCGAAATGTGGTACATAGATGGCCATTAACATTGTAAAAACCACAAGGCCACATCGCAAAGAAAGTCCCCATGATTTAAGACGCCCGTCGCCCCCATAACAATCAGGGAAAAACGCCCGCCCTCCATCCTGGAAAAAAGTCTTCTCCAACACTTCAACAGCAGCGAAAAATGGGAGCGGATATGACAGAAGGGCCTTAGCTACTAGGAAAATGTTGACAACAGCCCTGATTCCTGATGGTAGGTTGTCTGTAATTACTTCCTTGGTCTCGTCTGCCCACGTCAGATATGCCACCAGAGCAAAGAGGCCTTTAAGAATGCAAGCGGCAATGTGAGTCCAGTTCATCATACAGTGAAACTCGCTAGGCTTCTGCATGTTACCCTCCAGCGATGGCAAAAAAATCTGCGAGGTATAGCTGAACACAATGATACCAATAGATATGGGGAACTTCTTCACGTCGATGTAGAACTTAACTTTATCCCAAGCCCAGTCTCGTGCCCTGGATAGGCAGTAAGCTATCACAAGGATGTTGATTACAAAGTGCGCGAGGGTGCAGAGCAAGCTGAACTTGGAGACGGCTTTCAGGTTTTTGAGGAAGGCGCAAGGCAGAAGAGCGGCAGTGGCGATGATGGCCCATGACCTTTGAGACACGGGAAGGTTCGGGAAGCTGTTGTACATCAAGTTACCACTCACTACAACGTATAAAATACAAGTCATTACGAGCTCGATGATCTGTGCTACATTCACGACGTGACCTCCTAGTGCTGGAAATCTGGGTGCGCAGCAAGCATTTGCAATGTCGACGTACGAGTCTCTGACTCGCACGAGTTGACCGTCTTCGTTTTCTTCATAGAGACAAGATATAAGTATTTTCCCCGTGTAACAGCACACCACCGCCGCAAAAATGATGAGAAATAGTCCGAGATATCCGCCGTGGAGAATGGCGTATGGTAACCCAAGTACGAACATTCCCTGTGAAATAATAAGGGGTTGGAAATCATTAATATTACAATAAGAAGTCATTACAGTATGGTACAATTACATTATAGTAAAATACTCGGAAATAAGATATACTTGTTTTGTATCCATATTATTATTCAGTAACGGGTACACATTGCCGCAGTATTGGTGTACTTGGTTTATTGGTTAGCTGTGGGTTATCCTATTTTAATAGCATTGCAAAACTTATGCATGAGGCTATGAGAATTCTTGTGAGTGGACCTTTATTCAGTTGTATTCCATGTAGCTGTATACGCATTCACACTTCCCCTTTCTGGGTATCAGAATAGACTAAAAGGACACAGTGACGTAGTGGACGTCATTTAGATGGAGTTAAGTGTTTAATATATCAGTGTGTGTGTATGCCTCGTATGCAGCTGTTTAAACTAACAGTTTAATAAAATAATTATAAGCATCGTTTTGGCAAAATGACTAATTTAAATTATTGCGTCAGATGCGTAAATAGGCCGTGACTTTTTGATTAAGATTGACACTCAATTGTGTTGTTCCATTGCCGCAGTCAGATTACGTACGACATTGTCCACGAGAATGTAGTCAGGTATTTGTTTTCATTATTTTCGCACTACTGCCTACATTTCAAGCTCCATATTGTTATTGCTACAAAAATAAATACATGCAATTAAAAATGCGTCCTTACCTGGATGGCATTGGTGACATTCCAGCCCGCTTCCCAAGCTGTGATTTTTGGCTTGTCTTGAGAAGCAAATTCATTACAAATACCACCGTCTTTTGAGCCAGAGGGTGGGGGACCCGTGCCATCTCTCTGGTAGTGACTGTCACCTTCCAAAGTTCCATCACCCATATTTTCGCCGACGCCATCTGCCTTCATTTCCTCGTTTGTAAAAATATCCATCTGGAGCCCTTGTCTATGATCATAGTCTAAATCATCACAGGCTGCGAATCCCAACGCCTCATCATCAGTGGCGGCTTGGAAACCCATTCTGGCGAAGAGGCCACTTACCTTCGCCTGCGATTTATTAGTAACCGTAGTGGCTGCATTGGACAGCTTGTTAGAGAGCTTGCTTCGAATTAATGTCGCCATAGGTTTCGTCGTAGATGGATCTTCCAGAAACTTGAGGATTTTCTATGTCTAATCGTTTTAGGTAGTTGCAAGATATTTGATTTGTTTGCGCATCAAAGAAACAAAGCTAAATTTGTCTTACTGTTGAGATCTTGGGTTCTGTTGAGAATTTGCGCAGTATTTTTGATAATCCCGTGGATCATGTCACCTTTAGAGGTCGATGTCTGGTGCCTGCATCGTGGTCTCACGATGTTCTTTTTTGGTTTAGAAACCGTGGAGCGTTTAGCAGGTGGAACCAAGAGTTTCCAGGCTGCCCGTGCGTAAAATGATACCTACGGTATGCGTGACGGACTTTTCGAATACTGATTGCCGCCCTACCTTTCTTTCGTCCCCGCTACTAACATGCGCTACGATGCAGTATGTGAGCCGAAGGTTGCTACGAAGGAGGCACGTGTCATTGCCAGCTTGCCAATGCGAAAGATTCAGTCACGTAATTTACGTCTCCAGAACGCGCGCTGCCAACCCCGCAACAGAAAAAACTGAGATTTGGTGCATTTCTGGGGGAGGCGCTTGCGGTACCTTAACCTCCACCCCTTCTCATCATACACAATGAACCTTATTCCAATAGCCAATGACAGACTGGATATCCAAATCTTGCATAACTTCGTTTATATATAAAGAGAAATAGGAAGTAACGTTCTCAACTCCGTACTAATACGTGTCGGAGAACCCTCACGCTAATATATGAAAAACATGGATTCGATTAAATCTACATAAAACAGAATCTTTTTGCTGTGAAGAGCAGAATATGGATGGTGTTTTTCACGTTACAGAAGAATTCATTCAACGCTTCGGCTTTTCTTGAAGTTGATCATCGGACCGTATTAGACATTTTGGAGTTGGACTTTATTATCCTATGGGAACTAACGCCTCACATAGGACAGCGTCTCAGATGTTTGTTAGGGGCTTATTTCCACCGATTATTATTCATAGATTAGTACTAGTTTCTAAGAGTTCGCAGGTTTGGAAGTGTATTGTTTTTTGTTTCTTGTTTTCATCTAGTGGAAAACATGTTAATCAGCGCTCATTTTATGGTGGATGCGCAGAGCAGTGTATCAGCTTCAAATAATCTTCAAAAAATCTTGCAGCCTATAAAATCTTTTATATATTTAAAATGTTTTATATATCAAACAAACTTCAAAAAATCCTATAAAATGTTATATATATTCTGCATATCAGAATGCAACATTTTTATTGGTAAGAGATTGATAGCAAAAACAACCAAGTATCAAAAACACATCTTTTGCACCGGAATTGTTTATACCTGGATGGCATTGGTGACGTTCCAACCCGCTTCCTAAGCTGTGAATCTTGGCAAATTCATTATAAATACCACCGTCTTTTGTCACAGAACGTACCATCTCTCTGGTAGCGACCGTTACCTCCCAAAGTTTTACAAATTCAGTACATAAAACATAGGATACATAACGATTTTATTTCGATGTAAAATTAATTGCCAAAATAGGTCTAAAAGACTAAAATCTACGTAGATGGTCTTTTATGAATTTAAACACAAATA
Source organism: Ancistrus triradiatus (assembly GCA_025084515.1). Classification (NCBI taxonomy): domain Eukaryota; kingdom Metazoa; phylum Chordata; class Actinopteri; order Siluriformes; family Loricariidae; genus Ancistrus; species Ancistrus triradiatus. Next base: position 33,330 of record JAJAGP010003194.1, read on the forward strand.
TTATTATTGTTTTCGGCAGGAGCAACCTTATAAAACGGATTAAATGTCTCCGCTATTTCGGAAACCAGCAAATGCGGATATTTTAAGGATTCTTAAAAAACACTCTATACCGTACGTCACAACATACATAGTATACATATAACATGGATTGAACAACAGCTATAAAGATATCGGGGAAAAAACAAGATGAAATTGATCAGTCTGCTATATGCTTTTTAACACGAGAGTCTAAATGTTTATAAATCATTTTTATTACAAATAAATGCATGATAAATAACTACTACACTGACCCTATCACAAATGTAATCTGCCCAGTTTTTCCCTATCCTCATGACTCGTTATTGGGCCCGCGACGCTGTGATAGGGACGCGGTTAATTGTAGTGGCGTTATCAGTCTAGAGCAGACGTTGTCTGATTCGTACTCAAGCCACCCTGGTTTAGACTGATAGGGTAGCCTATTGTTATTATGATTATTAGGTAGTAGGAGCAGTAGTATTCAATAAAAATAACATTAGTAGTAGTAGCCTAGTCTTAAGTTTCCGTTTCGTGTAGTTATTTTCTTTCGATATTGTTTATATTGTGTTTGCCTTGGTAGATGAATAAGGTTTAAATAACGTGCTATTTTGTTTTCTAAGCTGTGTATAACCAAAACCAATTCAGAAAAACGAGAACCGTTTTAAGAACTGGGCCACTATAAACATGCATTTCATCGCGATTTTTCTTTGATATTGGTCTTATCTTATAAGTGGTTAAATTTGCAAATATTTTGTACATGCACAATGTGGGAGAGATCTGTCTAAAAACGTTGGCGGCGATCGCGGGATTGTACAGAAAGAGAGGGAGCTTTTGGAAATCGAGCGTGGCGCTGATCTGACAGCGAAGTTCACTAATGTAGAACTCTGCTCACCTTTGTCAGATTATTAGCCTTTGCGGAGGACAAAAAGAGGTCAGGGTGTTTCTGCACATACCCTTTCCCCTATTCAGCACCGACGTTAACTTATTTTATTACATAAAGCGTACACACTTGAGAGGGAGTTCTTTCCTCAGAGAATGCGGATATTTGATGTCGAAAAGAATTCGCTCATATTTTGTTCACTTTTAACCCGGCCTATTGACCGTTATCTACACCACCGATAATTGTCATAATCGCTTACGTTGCCTTCAGATCTTTGGAAATAGATTAAACAGAAAAGATCCAATACAAAATAGGCAGCCCTCTGCACACCTTAACGACCCCCTTCCCTGGTGAACACCACACACCTAACCATTATCTATACAGTCACGGCAATCTTCTTTTCCAATTACATACTTGACTGAGCTGCCCACCCCCATATCATATGGAATGATTTTATTAAATAACTTTAAAGCTAGTTAATTGATAGGAGAGAGTTTTAATATGTCAATAACCTACAGTAGTACTGTAATACAAATGTAATGTTTTTTATGGCCTATAGCCTAACGATATTTTCTATATGGACAGAATCGCGCTGAGTAAAACGTAAATCTAGCTTTTTGTGTAACACTAATGGCATGGCATGCCATAGCACTGCCTTACCTTATCAAGCGACTTTTAACCTGGTTTGTTGATATGGAATTAGCTATGTCCTTCGTCTCGTATTTGTGTCTTTCCTTTAGGAAAACTATGTGCTTCAATTTCATTCCCTTTTCAGTAAACCCTTTTCAGTAAAGTCGATTCCACTGGCCCTGCGCAGCAAACCGGAAAATAACACATAACACGCTTCAATTACAGAGTGGATCTGAAAAGACTCGCGTCTCTGGGGGCTAAGGTAGTTTTGAATTAGCCAATCAACACTGGATGGCTGCTCTATGAAACCATTAGAATTTGCATTACAATTACCTCTACATCATAGAGCTGACGAGCACAAAAAAATAGTCGCATGCTATGGCAGCCAGAAAAAATGTTATATTCATGTCACACTGTTATCTATGGCATAATCAAACCGGAAAGGAAAGCACATTATAAACGTTAATTCCGGTCTTATTTATGTATTACTCTTTACAGGCTAGTATTAAACAATATACACGTATTAACGAAATCTGATAAGACTGCAACAGAAAACGGTCTCCTCAAGCCAAATATAGCACATTGATACTCACATAACACTCAGAACCCAGGAGAGTGAAATGCAGGTGGTTTTGTGCTAACCACTTAAAAGCCTTTTCATTTATCTTAATGGTCTGTTTAATGGTCTATTATGAGTCCCCATGAGAAATGCATCTTAACCCTGCTTCTGAATGTACTGCCATGCATGGACTTAGTGCTTAAGAAACGTGTCATTCTTTATTCAATAGAGCGTTTTATAGTGTTGTGTCTTAGGTATAAATATGAACTAAAATCATGTCACGATTTCAAATCATCAACGATTTGTACTCACAGCAACCTTAACAAACACATACATAACTGTCATACTGTATTTGTTCCCTATGTGGAATGAAAAACAAATATGATGGTTAAAAATATTAACCAAACATATTTGGGGGCATTTTAATAATTTAAATCAGTATTATATTTTAAACAAACAAATGTAGCTGAATATAATTTTTAATGTTTATGGGAATCAGTAGCCCCATTCAAACATATAGGCTATAAGCCAATGTAAAATATGGATAAATTGTAAAAATGCTTTTTAGCAGTATTTAAAATGAAGCTATTCGCCTTTTGTAGACCATGTAATTGTCTTAAATGTCGAAGATTTTTGAGACGCTGGACACTTGGTGTCAATAAAGAAAAACAGGGGCACACACACAAAGGCTTGCTGAGAGTCTGCTTACTATTTTTTTTCCTCTCAGACATCATTATTTCAGCAGGCCTGACTGAGTCCATTCACTGTCACGGGTGTTTCCTTGCCAGACCACGTGGCAATACCCCCTCCCAACCCACTCCGCCTCTCATCCCGCCAGGACACATTAACATTGTAATTGCCTTTTAGCCTTTTCATTTGAACACACAGCAAAACAGACTGGCCCTTAGGGATGTGGGGCCTGAGGCATATACAATCAACACAGCAATCTGTTTTCATTATACAGTAGTTACAGCAACAACTTCCAAGCATAATACATTTAACCACTTTTCCTCTATATTTTATTTTTAACATTTTTATTTAGTAAAAATAAACATTACACTGAACACTACATTTTACATTTCAAAAAGTGCTGAAAGAAAAATGTGCTTTTCATTAAACATATATCAGTGTACATTCAAAGCATAGTGACAATACTAAACAATCTATTAAAGGACAGTTTGAAAACTCCCTTAATAAGTAGATTTAGTCTTAGTAGGCTAATATTATTACACCCTTTACTTACTGAGGTCGGATTGCAAAGACAACTATTCTTAGGTCATAAAGTATTCTTTATCACAACAAAATTACGCATAACCCTGTTTTCTTGAAGCATTTGGTTGATTTGCTGTAGCACTGAACATCATGTAATTACATTATTCTGTTTTGTATTGTCTAGGTTCAGCACTTAATACTAAATTGGTGTAACTTAACAACTCAAATGAAACAAAAACATAGAAGTAATTATGTAAGTGATTCCTTGAATTTAGTAACCTGTTTAAAATGGACTTTGTTTTGCCCTCATTGTCTGATTGGAGTGCTCCATGAATGACTCATTGAAATTCATGTGTTGTTCATGCAGAGTGACTGAAAGGTTTCCACTCCATGTTGTGGTGTTAAGTGAGCGCAGAGGTTTTGATTTTTAATAAGATCATGCTGTAGTTGAAAGTGAATTCATATAAGCAGGAGAGAAATAATAAGAATCTGAACCTCAGACAGCATTACTGTCTGATGTACAACCTCTTTTGCTCTGTAAATCTCTGTACTTTATAAGATTTTACTCTGTAAATCCTTGTTACATACTGACTTCAGTTACAGTGTGAGAGCACTTTTATTGATTTTTCTGGCAATGTGTGAAAACCTACAAACGCAATACAGGAGGATGTTTTACAGAGTGGACAAAATGTTCAAATAATAGTAATAATAATAATAATAATAATAATAATAATAATAATAATAATAATAATGATAATAATAAATGTCTAGTCCGAAATGTCAATAACGAAAGATCATTCCAATTTAAACAACTGCTCATTTTAGTTACAACATTGCTATTTGAATGTGACACACAGCACCACACAGAACAGTACGGTATTTAAAGGGGAAAAATAACTATCCAATCTTCCTCACTTAACAAAAAAAACATTCCTAACCACAGAACATGTTAATGGATATCAAACTTCAGCATGGTGGTTGATTACCCTAGTGATTAGTTTAATATATTAACTAAAGAACTAAAACTAAACAAAAAAAATTGCTAGTCTTAACCAGTAGTGGCTTTTGACCAAAGTCATAAGTGGGTCAGACTCCTGAACCAAATGATCAAGTTCTTTATGGAAATAAAAAAATATGTGACTGATATTAAATGACAGTATTGCAACCCTCACCAGGACAATTGGACGGAAAATGAATACATAACTGCATACAAAAATGTATGTAAAAAAGTAAAATGGAATACTTGTCTAAATGTTGAAAGTATCTTAGCTATTTGGATACAACATATGGACAAAAAGTATTGGGGCACCTGCATTACACCTTCAGGGACTAAATCCATAGGCATTAATATGGAGTGGGTTCTACTGGCATCCACCAAATCCAGACTCATTCATCAGACTGCCAAATAGAGTCACATTATTTGTCATTCCACAGAACATTTATCCACTGCTCCATAGCCCAGTGGTAGTATGCTCTACATCACTATATCCAGTGTTTACCATCGTGCTTGGTGATGAAAGGCTTGACTGCAGCTGCTCGGCCATGGAAACCTATGTCATGAACTTCCTCATGCACAGTTTACAGTGGTGTGAAAAAGTGTTTGCCCCCTTCCTGATTTCCTGTTTTTTTGCATGTTTGTCACACTTAAGTATTTCAGAACATCAAACCAATTTAAATATTAGTCAAAGACAACACAAGTAAACACACAATGCAATTTTTAAATGAAGGTGTTTATTATTAATGGTGAAAAAAATCCAAACCTACATGGCCCTGTGTGAACAGTGATTGCCCCTTAAACCTAAAAACTGGTTGGGCCACGCTTAGCAGCAACAACTGCAGCCAAGCGTTTGCGATAACTTGCAATGAGTCTTTTACAGTGTTGTGGATGAATATTGGAACACTCATCTTTGCAGAATTGTTGTAATTCAGCCACATTTGAAGGTTTTCGAGCAAGAATGACCTTTTTAAGGTCATGTCACAACATCTCAATAGGATTCATGTCAGGACTTTGACTAGGTCACTCCAAAGTCTTCATTTTGTTTTTCTTCAACCATTCAGAGGTGGATCTGCTGGTGTGTTTTGCATCATTGTCCTTCTGCAGAAACGAAGTTTATTTCAGCTTGAGGTCATGGACAAATGGCCGGAAATTCTCCCTAAGGATTTTTTGGTAGACAGAAGAATTCATATTTCTATTTATTACAGCGAGTATTCCAGGTCCTGAAGCAGCAAAACAGCCCCATCACACTACCACCCTCACATTTTACTGTTGGTATAATGTTCTTTTTCTGAAATGCTGTGTTACTTTTACCCCAGATGTAATGGGACACACACCTTCCAAAGAGATCAACTTTTGTCTCATCAGTCCTCAGAATGTTTTCCCAAAAGTCTTGGGGATCATCAAGATGTCTTCTGGAAAAATAAAAAAGACGAGCTTTAACGTTCGTTTTGCTGAGTAGTGGTTTTCATCTTGGAACTCTGCCATGAAGGACATTTTTGCCCAGTCTCTTTCGTATAGTTGAGGCATGCACACTGACCTTAACTGAGGCAAGTGAGACCTGCAGTTCTTTGGATGTTGTTGTGGGGTCTTTTGTGACCCCTTGGCTGAGTCATTGCTGCACTCTTGGGGTAATTTTGGTCAGCCGACCACTCCTGCTAAGGTTCACGACTGTTCCATGTCTTCGCCATTTGTGGACAATGACTCTCACTGTGGTTCGCTGGAGTCACTGGATCTCGGCATGATGTGTAGCTTTTAAGAATCTGTTGGTGTACTTCACTTTGTCAGGCAGGTTCTATTTAAGTGATATCCTGATTGAGAACATGTGTGGCAATAATCAGACCTGGGTGTGGCTAGAGACAGTGAACTGGTGTGATAATCCATAGTAATGTTATGTTTTAACAAAGGGGGGTGGGCAATCACTTTTTCACATACGGCCATGTAAGTTGGGATTATTTTCCAAATGCCAGAGAATATTTGGAACTCTGCAGTTACTGAGTCAGCAGAGCGTTGGCAACTTTTATACATTATGCGTTTAAGCACTCGGTGACCTGTAACTTTATGTTGTCTAACACGTTGTGGCTGAGTTGCTGTGGTTAGTAAATGCTTCCACTCAATAATACCACTTACAGTTGATTGTGGAATATCTGGGAGGGAAGAAATTTCATGAGCTGACTTTCAGCGGTGGCATAATTACAGTACCAGTATCAAGCTGTTTAAATGCCCCATTCTTTCACTGAAGTTTGTAAAGGCAGCATGCATCGCTAGGTGTTTGATTTTATACATCTATGGCAATAAGACTTCTACTGAAACACCTGAATTAACTGATTACGATGTGCATTCTAATTATTTTGTCCATATAGTGTATGTTTACTGTGTACTCTTAGCCAGCAGTAATTCCTGGCTATTTATGCAAATATGAGCATTTAAATACATTAATTTCAACTGGAAAATCTCTGAGGTTCTAGTTAAGAGAAAATGTAAAGTTAATCATTTGACTGCATTACAAACACAAACTTTACTTTTCGTTTCTCCTCATATGTAACTTTCCTTTTTTGGCTTAGGATTTACTGTTTTTTTACCGAGCCATGCTCTTCCTTTAGATCAAGCATATATTTGTTAACAAATAATGATACAGGAATTATGGGACCCTCTAGTGGCGATAGAAATCTAAACAACCTAAACATAAAAAAAATATTTCAACAGTCACAGTAGATTGTGGTTCCAACATTTTGTACGCATTATATTATACAGTTTATATTATAACATGCACAAGTGACGATGTGAGGTGATCTCCTCTTATACAGGGTATGTGACCCTTTTCATTCTCTGTATATTGCTGCATGAATACATTTGTGTTCATGTAGCACACTCTCAAACCAATAAAAATTGCTTGTTGTATACACAGGGTATACATATGTTGAAAGGATGAAAGAAATGATCATATGAACTTTGCTCAGTACTCAGCACACTTGCTTAAACTTGAGTCGAACCGCATGACTCGCTTCAGACAAACTGCTCCAGAACACAGGCTGCAATTAGCTTAGCAGCTATGCTAGAATCCAGAGTTCATCAATAGAGTAAGTGTTGTTTTTACTTTTAACTTTCAATCCATTACTCACTAAATTACATTAGATTTTTTCTCATTTGAATCTAATGTAATCACATTAGAAATTTTCTCTCGCTGAGAGAACACTGAGAGAACGCTGAGAGAACTGACGCGAGGATTGCGAGGATCTGGCAACCCAGACTTATTCTCCGCGATTGCACACAGGACGCATGCCGTCTCGTAGCTGTTAGCAGCTTATTACCTTTGAACTATTTTAATTCCCGATCGCATCTGTATCATATATAATCGTATATATAGTAGGTTTTTACAACATCTTAATCATTTTATTCTCGTACCGGCGGATTATATTTTTTTGCCGCTAATCGTTATTTAGTAACTTTACTGGTATTTACTGGCTTGTGTTTGCAGTAATTAGCCATTAGCTAATTATCAGAGTTGCGTCTTCTTTTGCAGTAGTGTGTGTTTTTATAACTTTTTTTACAGTCTTTTCCCACTTTCTTTCTGAGACTTAGTTTTTTTGTGACGTTTTGTATTGACTTGTATTAACGCTTTAATCGAGCATTGCATTGGACCATCGGCTGCAGCTGAACCATATCTTCACTCAGCACCCCACAACACCACTCGAAGCTAAGTACCTTTAATTCATTAATTGTACTAACATGGCTTCTGCTGTGCTTGTTCCCTGTGCCGAGTGTGGCATGTTTAGCTATTCTTCCTCTGTCATTAGTTTAAATTTTACTTGTGATAGGTGTAGGCTTGTAGCCAGTCTGACGGAGAAGATTGTAGTTTTAGAGGCGTGCATCCAGACATTAGAGAAGGCTAGCTCAGCTCCTAGCTAAGCAGATCTGGATGCCAAAGGTGAAGTTAGAGCCCCCATCTCGGCAGAGCCCTCGCAGCAGGACAAGTGGGTGACGGTTCAGCGATGTAGTCATAAGGCTAGTCCACAAGAGCACCACTCTTTACCTGTTCACGAGTCCAACAGGTTTGCCCTCCTCAGTGATGCACCCACTGAGCAGCCTGTTGAAAGAGCTCTGGTCATAGGTGACTCTATTTTACGACACGTGAAAGTAGCTACCCCTTTAGGGACACCAGCAGCTAGAGTTACATGTATCCACGGAGCTAGAGTGCCGGACATTGTAACGATTCTTAGTGAACTCGAGAGCCGTAGATTCTCTACGATAGTTATTCGTGTAGGGGCTAATGATATACGCCTTCGTCAGTCAGAGGTTACTAAGGCTAATTTTGTAGAGGTGGTTAGAGTGGTGAAGGCGATGTCCGATGCAGTAGTGTGCTCTGGCCCCATCCCAATGCGGCGAGGTGACCAAGCCTACAGCAGGTTATGGTCGCTGAACTGCTGGCTGTCCAAGTGGTGCTCTGAAAACAACGTGGGCTTTATAGACAACTGGACAGCCTTTGAGGGTAAGCCTGGCCTTTTAGGATGGGACGGTGTCCATCCCACTCGGAAGGGTGCCGCTCTCATCTCCTGCAACATTGCCCATAGTCTTATGGCCCGATTGGTTAGGGGCTGACTATCCAGAGCAGGGGTCAGGCAGCAGACAAACCGGCTTAACCAACTGTCTGCTGGTAGCCATATACCGTCACCCAGAACCCACATTATTGAAACTGTGTCTGTTACCCGCATCTGCCCTAAACGTAAACGCTCTCAAAAGGTCTGTTTTAATAACCTCATTAGTATAAAGAGATAGCTTCCCAGATAGCACAAATAGCTCCCAAAGAAATAACAACATTAGACTAAAGCTAGGATTACTTAACGTTAGATCACTTACAAACAAAGCAGTGATTTTAAATGAAATAATCACTGATAAACGTTTACATGCTCTCTGTCTCACTGAGACTTGGATTAGACCTGATGAATATTTAGCCTTAAATGAAGCCTCACCTCCTGGATGCAGTCATGCTAATCGCCCTCGTCCTAATGGTCGGGGGAGGCATAGCCACAATTTTTGACAAAGAGCTAGGTGTTACAACTAAATCCCATTACAGGGCTAATGAAATACTGATTCTTAATGTGACTGATCCATCATTATGGAAGTCAAAACCACATTTTTTTTCAGCTTATCACTATTTACCGTCCTCCTGGTCCCTATTCAGAATCTTTTTAGGAATTTGCTAAATTTCTTTCTTGCTTAATACTGTCAACAGATAAGGCTTTAATTGTAAGTGAGTTCAATATTCACTTTGACAATGAACAGGATCCACTTAGAATTGCTTTCGAATCCATCTTAGAATCCATGGGTATCACTCAGAATGTGATGGGACCAACCCACCGCTGTAATCATACTTTAGATCTAATATTAACATTTGGTATCAATATAGATAACCTTGATGTTTTCCTGCAAAGTGATTCGATTTCAGATCACTATCTTTTAGTATTTGAGCTATCTGTAATAAATAAAATCCTTCTGCCTCGTTATCACACCAAGCGCACTATCACATCTGCTACTCCAGCTGCGTTTATTAAAAACCTACCAGACTTGAAATTTAATACACCTAAGGAGAGAAATCACCTTGAGTGTGCAAATGACCAATTAGAATGTGTGCTTCGCTCAACCCTGGACACGATTGCTCCTGCTAGGGTGAAACGCATTAGGGAAAAAAGGCTAGCACCATAGTATAATGACCACACCCGTACCTTAAAGCAAATAACACGGCATCTAGAGCGCAAGTGGAGACATAGTAAATTGAGGTGTTGGAGATTCAGACATCTCCAAAGTTTTAAGTCTAGGCTAAAGACATACAATATTTACACAGGCTTTTGACTACTAGATTTAGACCAGGATGCGTGGCTTGGGTCATGGGGGCCGGAGTCTGCGAGTCATGTCTGGCCTGCCCTGCCTTGTCCGCTAGCCGGGAGTGTCGAGTGGGTGGTCTGGGGGGGCTGAACTGGGCTTCGGTTTCTCGTGATCTTGACTCAGCATCCTTCCCTTAGACTAAGGGCAGAGCTGGGGATTCATAGTCAAAGAGTCTTATGGTGACCAGAGACGTTGGGTTTGTGTCTTTGCCTCCCGTTGGGGTTGACCAATGTCTCATGCGATCCCTCTTGGATGTGTTTCCTACCAGTTCTCCTCTTTCTTAGCTATGCTGCTATAGCTAATGCTGCCGGGGTCTCATGCTACACTTGGCATCAGTGATTGACATGGCATCAGTGATTGTTAATAGACACTGTGCTCTTAATCAATAACTAATTACATTTTCTGTTTTCTCTCCGATCTGTGTTCTGGCAGTTCCAGCCCCACACATGATGTTCATCTGCTTTAGCTCCACTCAAGCTGCTTCCGTCATCAGCTCCAGCCCCATCATACCCGAGCCACTTAATGTCAATGTGCATACTTCACATTTTATTTGAACTTTGACTCCATGACTTTATTTTCGCTCTTAGATTTATCATCTATGCCGGAGGAGGTTGGGTCCCTTTTTGAGTCTTGGTCCTCCTAAGGTTTCTTCCTATAACTCAGTGAGTTTTTCCTTGCCACTGTCGCCATAGGCTTGCTCAATTTGGGATTGGACGTAGTTATTAGGAGATAATCTAAACTTGTAAAGTTGCTTTGAGACAATGCTCCATTGTAAAAAGCGCTTCATAAATAAATCTGACTTGACTTGACTTGACTTTTCAATACTTTCAACATGAAATTGTTACTTATCATAGTATCCATTCCATATATCCGTTATGATACAGTATAGACCACTCTACCAAGCACTCTTTGTACTCCTCAGTTCATGATACATTTAACTTCAGGGAGCACATGTACAATACTGTTAGGAGGGGTCGGAGAGCCTTCCAATACATACTAAATAATTGGAACCCCAAATGCAGATCAGCAGACAGACCACGACGTAAGAGATAATGAGAGTATTTATTGAACAAATAAGCAAAGCAACAGAAAACTTAGTGGTGTGCAGGAAACCGGCTGAAGAGGGTGTGTGCACGGCGAGTAAGAGGAGCATGGCGGCGGAGTGGAGCTTGCTTCCAAACAGAAGGGTCCGGACACAGGACCGGTGTGGAGAGCAAGAAACTGGTGGGGAGAGAAGGTTGACTGGAGCAGGCTGGCTGAAAAAGAACAGAAAACTGACTGTGAGCCAAAACTATAAAATAAACCGGCATGGGAGCTGTAAAGAGAACAGAAAGGAGGCTCAGTATGAACTGGGGCTGAATACTAGAGAATGAACACAATGAAAGACTGTAGGGACAGTCAGACTGAAAGCTAGAGCAATACTATGCAATGCAATGCAATGCAATAGAGCTAAGCTATGCTAAGCTAAGGCTAAGCTAGCACAGCTTAAGTGCAGCAGCCACTACCGCGAAGGTGATGGAATAATCTGGCGGTGTCTGGACGATTGGTTGTCGGTTATATGCAGAAACGGAGATTGTGGAAGATGGAGATCAGCTGTGTCTAGTTGGAGGAGGCGTGGATGAATCGGGAACATCAGCCAACCGATCGCTAGCATTTTTCCGCATTTTGTTATTTGTGCATGATCCTTCTGTTTACATTCCTCCCGAGAACGGTATGTGTGTGTGCTTGCTTCCTAGCCAGGGCAATCGACCAGGTACTGAACCCCACGTCCCCGCCAACAGCTGTCCAGGAGGCGAGAGACCGTGAAAACCTGGTCGCCGTCGATGACCCAGGCGGGTGGCGGGGGTTCAGCCGGAGGGCTAAGTTCCTTGACATGCAAGTGTCAGGAGTTATACCGTCATACCAGGTATGGACTGTAGAGGGTAGCAACACTCTACATTCCTGGTATGACTCCTGGCAGCCGCTGTGGTTGAGCTCCCTGTCAGTAAGCAGCTCAATCACAGGCAAATGATCCTCAGCTGCTGCCTTTGGCTATTTAAGAGCTTCGCCACTGGCAGTAGCTGTCGGATCATCTGACTGCACACGCCGCTTAGCCGTTCGATCGCCGCTACGGTGTTTTATTAAAAGCGATCGTTGTTGGCCACTAAAGCGTGTGTTGGAGACCTCATCCGTCTCACCCTTCGCTCTGTGAAAGAGCGCCGTGCTTCCGCTTTCGTTCCGTTTGCTTTTCTTTTGTTTTATTTCTTTTGCAGGGACAGTGGGATAATCTAGGCTCGTGAAGGAGCCTAGATTCAGTAACGCTGGGAAGCGTGAGGTAAAAGTCATCGTAGGGATTAGATAGTGTAGGGAGAGCTGTTATAGTTCGTTGCATTTCCATCCTCTTCCTCCCTTGCATCTCCCAACGCCATGCGCCGATCTGCGCCTGCGTTCAGCCTTGCTGTTTGCTCGGCGCTCTCCCAGCGCTGAGCAGCTATCGGGCCACGTCCCCCTCTGTCTCTCTCCCTGCAGAGCTGACGTGCAGCAGCGCGTTCGGCACCGCTGACGTCAGTGGGGGATTTTTACCCCCTCCGTTCTCTGCTCCCTCAAGCGCGGCTTGAGCTCTGTGTCTGTGACTGCCTGATCGCACATTCGTTGCCTTCTGCATTCACACACACAGAGACTCATTTCTCCTTTGTTATTTATTTATTCGTATTAACTTATTCCAGTTTCTTTATTTAACATCATTTCAGTTCATTAACACCATCTGGAGCTAACTGCAATTGGGTCCCAAATCCCTGTTATTTAGTTTTGACGGTTCGTCATCGCTTTTGTATGGTGAACCGTGACAGCAAGACATGAAAAGAAGGGTTAATGTGCATGTGAGGCGGCAACTTAAGATGAACGCATGTATGATTAATTACCTTGGTGACGGGGAACGGACCGATGAAACACGGGGCCAATTTCCTGGACTCGACGTTGAGCGGGATGTTGCACAGCGAGAGCCAGACCATCTGTCCCGGAGAGTAAATGGGGCTGGGTCTTCTCCATTTGTCAGCAGAGCGTTGGATCATGCCACGAGCCTTGATAATTGCCCTCCTGGTGTCCCGGCAGCGCTGCAGGTGGTGATTGATGGAGGGGACTGTGTCGTCAACATCCTGGTCCAGGAAGAGCAGCAGTAGGTAACCCAGAGAGGCCTCGAAGGGGGAGAGGCCCGTGCCGGCATTGGGCAAGGTGTTGTGGGCGTACTCGGCCCACGCCAGCTGAGAGCTCCACTTCGTGGGATCCTTAGATGTAAGACGGCACAGAGTGGCCACGATATCCTGGTTGGCCCACTTGGCCTGCCTGTTCGACTGTGGGTGGAATCCGGAGATCAGGCTGACGGTGGCTCCCAGGGCCTTTCAAAAGGAGTGCCATACCTGGGAGACGAACTGGGGCCCTCAGTCCAAGACGATGTCGACGGGGATCCCGTGGATCTTGAAGACCTGGTTGAATAGTACCTTCGCCATCTCTGCGGCCGAGGGTAGCTTGGGAAGCACAATGAGGCGGACAGCCTTCGAAAACCGGTCCACCATGGTCAGGATGACGGAGTTGCCCTCGGACATGGGGAACCAAGTGATGAAGTCGGCGGCAATGTGCGACCAGGGGCTGCCAGGGATGGGGAGTGGTTGTGGAAGGCCCGCAGGAGGTTGGTGAGAGACCTTGGCCCGAGTGCAGGTGGAGCACGCTTCCACAAAGCCTCGTACGTCCTCCTCCATCGTGGGCCACCAGAAGTAACGCCTGGCCAGGGCAAGCGTTCGTCGATTTCCAGGATGCACGGTGAACAGGGACTCTTGGGCCCATTGAAGGGCGGCAGTCCGGGCCGATGTGGGCACGTAGAGGCAATCTGGAGGACTGGCCCCCCCAGGGTCAGGCTCCATCTCCTGAGCCTCTCTGATGGTGTGTTCCACCCTCCAGGATAGGTAGCCGACGAGGCGTTCGAATCGGTCGAAGAAGAGGGCCCACCTGGCTTGCTGGGAGTTAAGGCGCTTGGCGGTTTGGATGTACGCCAGGTTACGGTGGTCAGTCCATACCACGAACGGTTGTTCGACTCCCTCCAGTCAGTGCCCCCACTCCTCCAGCGCCAATTTCACCGGCAGGACCTTCCTGTTCCCCACGTCGAGTTTTTCTCTGCTGGGGAGAGAGGCTGCGAGAAGAAGGCACAGGGGTGAACCTAACCATCGGTCTCCCCGTGTTGGGAGAGCACGGCCCCAACTCCCATGTTCGACGCGTCCACCTCGACGATAAACTGTCGACTGGGGTCTGGCTGGGCGAGGACTGGCACGGACATGAACAGCGCCTTCAGCCAGTCAGTCAAATGTATTTATATAGCGCTTTTTACATCACAGCGTTGTCTCAAAGCAGCTTTACAAATGTATTACATCAAAGCCCTAGTTGAGCAAGCCTGAGGCGACAGTGGCAAGGAAAAACTCCCCAAACCTTACAGGAAGAAACCTTGGGAGGACCAACACTCAAGTAGGGACCCACCCTCCTTGGGCAGCTTGAATATTAATTACAATAATTGAAGAGTATATGTAAAGATAATATACTTTAAATGGTAAAGATAATACCCTATTTAAATTTAGAATAGAATAATATATAGACTAAGATTATTTGAACTAATAAAAATAGAGAATAAAATCTATAGCATATAAAGTTATGATTGAATGAGTTTGAATGAACATGTAGTCTAAGTGGAAGAGTTACTGTAGTTTTTTTTTTTTTTTGTCTCGTAGTTGTGTCCCGGAGTTTGAACAGGTAGTCCAAGTGGAAGAGTCACTATAGTTTTGTGTGTCCCAGAGGTTATTACCCTCTGATGGGTACAGAGTAATAGTATGAAGACTGGAACAGAGAGAGTCACCACAGGATTACAGTACGTTCAGCAGATGAGTAGAAACAGCAGTGTTGTCAGCTGCATCACTGGATCTAAGGACTTCATCCTCAAGCCGCTGGGGGCAGTGAGGAGAGGCAGTGTTGTCCTTGCAGCAATGAAACCGTGAGCTACATCCTCAGGACACAAAACCCAGACCAGGGTTTTGTGTCCGCAAAATCTCGGAAATAGAGAAACACAAAAATGTGTTAAAAGCATGATATTATGTAAACATTCATTATAAAACGTCAAATATTTGAAGGCTCCTCAAAGACCTGAGTAGATAAGTGTGTTTTTAGTCTGGACTTGAAGATCAAGAGTGAGTTTGAATCACGAACAGTGACAGGGAGGCTATTCCAAAGGTGAGGGGCCATGTATGAGAACGCTCTTCCCCCTGCAGTGACTTTTTTAATCCTAGGGACTACAAGTAACCCTGCACCTTGTGAACGAAGTAAGCGTGATGGGTTATAGTGCTGAATTAGTTCACCTAAATACCGCGGTGCAAGGCCATGCAGCGCCTTATAGGTTAGTAATAAAATTTTATAATCAGTACGAAATTTAATAGGCAGCCAGTGCAAAGATGATAGAACGGGACTAATATGGTCAAACTTCCTAGTTCTAGTAAGCACTCGTGCTGCTGCATTTTGTACCAACTGGAGCTTGTTAAAGGATCTACCAGAGCAACCAGCAAAAAGGGCATTACAGTAATCTAACCTTGCAGTTATAAACGCATGGATCAGTTTTTCAGCATCAATAACGGAAAGTATATTTCTTATTTTTGTGATATTACACAGTTGAAAAAAAGCAACTCTGGTGATATCACTAATGTGTGCATCAAAAGAGAGGTCTGAATCCATTGTGACACCCAAGTTTTTTACTACTGAGCTGGGGGTGACAGAGAAAGCGTTAATATTTAACACTAGATTAGTCAGCTT
Organism: Ancistrus triradiatus; assembly: GCA_025084515.1. Classification (NCBI taxonomy): domain Eukaryota; kingdom Metazoa; phylum Chordata; class Actinopteri; order Siluriformes; family Loricariidae; genus Ancistrus; species Ancistrus triradiatus. The sequence continues at coordinate 49,323 of JAJAGP010003194.1, forward strand.
CTCCCTTGCAGCCTTTGGACCAACAAGTAATACTTCAGTTTTATCTGAATTCAGTAAAAGTAAGTTACACGACATCCAGTCTTTTATGTCGTTAAATCCTCAATCTTACTGAGTCTGTTGATTTTGTTTGGTTTGGCGGATATGCACAACTGTGTGTCATCTGCATAACAGTGGAAGTTAATTCCATGTTTATCAATAATATTCCCTAAGGGTAGAATGCAAAGAGTAAATAATAGAGGTCCCAACACTGACCCCTGGGGAACGCCATACTTTACTTTTGTAGTATCCGAGCATGAATTATTTACAAGGACAAACTGTGAGCGATCACTCAGATAGGATTCAAACCAGGAGAGAGCAAGACCTTTAATACCTACTGTGTTTTCTAGCCTTTCCAATAAAATATTATGATCTACAGTATCAAATGCTGCACTAAGATCTTATAGAACAAGGAGAGAAACACATCCATTATCGGAGGACATTAACAGATCATTAACTACCCTAACTAATGCGGTTTCTGTACTGTGGTTAGATCTGAATCCTGACTGAAATGTTTCATGAATATTATTTCTGTGTAAGTAAGAGCATAATTGTTGGGAAACGACTTTTTCTAGAACCTTAGAGATAAAAGGAAGGTTAGATATTGGCCTATAGTTAGCCAGTACAAGTGGATCAAGATTAGGTTTTTTAATCAGGGGCCTAATAACTGCACATTTAAAAGACTTTGGTACGTATCCAAGGTTAAGGAATGAATTTATTATAATAAGCAGGTGTTCTATAATGGCAGGGATTAGATCTTTAAGTAAGCGTGTTGGTATAGGGTCCAGTAGACATGATGGGGATTTTGAACAACTAATTAATTTAGTTAGTTCAATTTGGGAGATCGCATTAAAGGAATGTAGTTGTAAAACATTGTTAGATAGGCCTTCAGCACTCATGTTCCTCAGGGAGAGTTGCTGCTTGCTATGGGGATGGACATTCTGATTTTCACGTCGTATTGTTTCTATCTTATCATTAAAAAATATTAGGAAATCATTACTGGTGTACACCGACGGTATAATAGGTTCCAATATAGGTGCATTCCCAGTGAGTTTTGATACAGTGTCAAAGAGGAATCTTGGATTATTGTTGTCACTGTGTATTAAAAAATGAGAAATATTCTGATTTAGATTTTTTAAGGGCATGTTTGTATTCAGTAAGGGCATCTTTCCATGCCAACTTATAAACTTCCAGTGTAGTGTGTCGTCATTTGCGCTCTAATTTTCGTGCAGTTTGTTTTAGAGCACGTGTACGATCATTATAACCCAAGGTGACAGCCTTTTAGCCCTTGATCATTTTGGTTTTAACTGGTGCTACAGTGTCTAAGGTTGTGCGTCTAACCATTGGATGCCTGTTCAAGTTGTTCAGGGCTCTACGGTGACAAGTTCATTAGTTCTGGGAGTTATTAGTGAAAGCAGCTGCAGTAGCAGACGTAATAGTACGTTTAAGATTTAGGACAACGCACTGAACAAATCTTACTGGTTAGACACAGATCACATAGTAGGAGAGAGTGATCTGAGATTAAATCACTTTGTGGTATAACAGCAAGCTTGTCAATATCGATGCCAAGTGTTAGTATTAAATCTAAGGTATGATTTACAGCGGTGGGTAGGACCTATTACATTCTGGGTGATACCCATAGATTTTATAATGGGAATCAAATGCAATTTTAAGAGGATCATTCTCGTTTTCATAATGAATATTAAAGTCTCCAACAATTAAAGCCTTATCAGTTTTGTTAGTAGTAATTTAGAAATAAAGTCTGCAAACTCTTGTAGAAATTCAGAGTAAGGACCAGGGGGCCGATAAATTGTAATGAGCATAAACAAGGTGGGTTTTTTTATTCGATGATGTTTGATTAACTACATCAGCTACAAAGGAGTTAGGCATGCAAGTCGTTTTTATATTAAGGTCTATATATTTGTCGTATATTGTAGCTACACCCTCCTCCACGACCATTACGACGTGGTTTAAGTATATAACTATATCCAGGAGGAGCTGCTTCATTTAAACCTACAAAATTCATTAGGTCTCATCCAGGTTTCAGTAAAACAAAGTACACTAAGACCATTATCTGTGATCATTTCATTCACAAGTAAGGCTTTAGAACGCCAGTGATCTAATGTTTAGTAGTCCTAACTTTTACTCTGACTTTTATTATTGTTTTTATCAGGATCATTTGAACTAATAATAATTAGGTTGTTTAAACAAACTTTATGAGAGCGTTTGGGTTTTATAGACGGCATGAGGAACAGACACGGTTTCAATAGTTTTTGGGCCCCGAGTCATTTCTTATGGTTATTATGCATCGTGTAGAACATATTGTCCGCTAGAACCTGTGTACCTAGGTTACTGGGGTGAATTCCGTCATACTTAAAAAAGGAAGGACGATTCCAAAAGAGATTAAAATTATCAATAAAAACAAGCTTACGTGAAGAACAGGTCTCCTGTAGCCAGCTGTGCAGACTCAAAGTGTGACTGAAGCATCCAATTCCTCTTCCCAGACTCGGGATGGGTCCGGAGATGAAAATACGTTTTCCGCATGATTCAAGAAATCTAAACAAGCCATTGAAATCCTGCTTCAGGACCTCTGACCTCTGATCTCGAATATTATTACATCCAGCGTGGATAATCACATTCTGGACTGAGGTGTATTTCTCCAGGAAAAAGGGGAGCTGAAGAAGAATGTCCGCAACTTTGGCTCCACTAAACGAGTGGACCACAGCAGAACTTCTCCTGATATTCCTCACTATGGAGTCTCCCACAATCAGTGTTGCTGGTGGAGGAGGCCGAGATGAGGCTCCGGTGCGACCAGCAGAATTAAAACGCCGGGATGAGGATTCCTGGAATCGGCCTTGGCTATGAGCATACGGCCTGCTGCTTTTGATCTCCCTAACCTGCGGTGGCGACTAGACAGGTATCATGGGTGCATTGACTAAATTTGAGGACTGCGGAGGGACGTCACATTCTTCTAAAACCGAAAACCTGTTTCCCAAAGCAATGCTGTAATGTTGGGTCGGGAGCTGAGGATGGTGGTCGGAGTGCCTGCCACTTCGCTTTCCCCCGCGGGCTGGTTTCCACGGGTCTGGTTCACACGGTGTGGAACGGCTTACCAATTTCGGCCGCGCACCCAGTTGTGACCATGGTTTAGTGGCCTGCACAGTTTCTGGTCGCGGAGCAGTGGTGTCCAAAGCAGCTACAACAGCCATATCGTTGACCGTAGCTAGTGAGGAGTCAATTATGTCCTCATCCTGCTTAATCTGGTGCAATAAGGTTATCCTGCCCTCAAGCTCCGCGATTTTCTCATAAAGACATGCATAGCTGAGGCAGCAAGTTGGAGAAGATATTGGGGACATATTAGCTCTTAGATTAACAAAAAGACAGGCTAGATGGAGATTTTGATATAAATTTAGGTTAAACTTGGTTGCTGCGACCGTTTTACGTTGTCAGCAACCAAAAATTCACGTGCCAAGACACAGACCGTGTCTGTGAGCCAAACTTGGTGGTGGCTAGTGCAAGTGGCGAGTGAACCTAACAATTAGATTTGATTTGATTTTTAGTTCAAATTTAGTAAAGGAGAAAAAAAATGCGAAGAATTGCTTAACCGGCTGCTAGTTGCTGCTAACAAACAGCTGCAAACAAACAACGCGCGCTACGACAGGAACTGATGTCAACCTGAAACTTCAGCCAGTTGAACGCTCGATTGGCCTCGGGTGTAATAGAAAGGGGCTCTTGGTCGAGGTAAGGGCAGTGAGTGGGGCCGTGACCTTGCTGTAGTCACAGATGAAGCGGCGATAGAAGTTTGCGAAGACTAGAAATCGCTGCAGGTCCTTGCACCCGGGGGGGTAGGCCATTCTGCTACTGCGTGGATCTTTTCTGGGTCCGCCTTGATGCTGCCCCTCTGGATGATGAAGCCGAGGAAGGATACTGAGTTCTGATGAAACTCGCACTTCTCGGCCTTGACAAAGGGCTTATTATCCAAGAGGCGGGAGAGGACCTGGCGGACGTGGGTGATGTGTTGGTCCTTCGATCGGGAGAAGATCAGGATGTCGTCTAAGTAGACAAACACACACCGGTTGAGATAGTCGCACAACACATCGTTCACAAGGCCCTGAAACACCGCCGGGGCGTTGGAGAGGCCGAACGGCATCACCCTGTATTCGAAGTGGCCCAGAGGTGTATTGAAGGCTGTCTTCCACTCATCTCCCTCGCAGATGTGGAAAAGGTGGTAGGCCTTGCACAGGTCCAACTTCGTGAAGATGGTGGCCCCCTGCAACAGGTCAAACGCAGAGGAGATTAAGGGGAAGAGGGTAATGCTCCCAGCCAGTGATGCTGTTGAGGCCCCCCGGTAGTCGATACAGAGCCTTGCGGCCAGGCCGTCAGCGATGTATTCCTCCATTGCCTCCCTTTCGCTCCGCGAGAGCAGGTAAAGTCAGCTGGTAAGGTGGCCCCTGCAAGGAGCTCGATGGCGCAATCATATGGCCGGTGCGGGGGAAGGCTCCTGGCCTGGTCTTTGCTGAATACCTGCCATAGGTCTTGGTACTCCATGGGCACGTTAGTGAGGTCCACCAGTTCCATGGGCAGAGAAGTGCGAGCAGGAGACCTGGAGGCCAGAAGCACTGAACGGAGGCAGTGACCTCTGGTCTCTGTCCAGTTGATGGCCGGGCAGTGAAGGGCCAGCCACGGGTGTCCCAGAACCAGCAGAGTGTGAGGAGAGCGGATGAGAGCAAAGGAGATGGTCTGCTGGTGGTTGCTGGCCAGGACTGAGGGCAGGGGCGAGCAGTCTGCCATCTAGTGTATAAGCCCGTGTGGGGTTGTCCAGGTCTACCAAGGGAACACCTAGCTGGGCCAAAAGTTCTTGGTCCATGAGGTTCTCCTCGGCCCCCGAGTTGACCAGGGCTTCCACTGAGTGCGTAATGCCGGGCATGCACAGGATAGCCGGAAGGGTGAAGAACGGTCAGCTCGCAGTGAGGGGCTTAGCATGTGGGCTCGTCAGGACCCCAAAACTCACTGACGAGCCTGGTCTTTTGGCCGAGCGACTGAGTGTTGGATGCAGTGGACCGATTCCCCACAGTAAGCGCAGAGTCCCAGTTCTCGACGCCGGGCCCATTCTGAGGCCGAGAGTCATGCATGACCCAACTGCATGGGTTCGGTGTCCTCCATGTTGCGCGGGGGAGGCGATGGTGAGGGGACGGGCCCCGAGGCTACAGGTCTGGTGCGCACAGCTGGGGTCACCTGGGCAGAATGCGAGGCCCTCTCCAGCCTATGCCTGTGCATGCATCGGTCCAGGCAGATGGCCAGGTTTACCAGCGCCTGCAGGCCAGGGGGGTCATCACGCACCGCTAACTCATCTCGAAGACGGTCGGATAAGCCAGACCGGAAGGCCTCGCATAAAGTGGACTCATTCCATCCGCGGCCAATGGCCAGAACTCCACGGCGTAGTCAGAGACTGATCGGGAGCCCTGACTGAGGCTCATGAGTCGCCCCGATGCTGCTTCCCCTTGGTTCAGGTGGTCAAAAACCGGCCAGAACCGGAGCAGGAAGTTGGCGAACGGGAGCTCCTCTAACCCGACTCGAGAGAGAACGGCCTCAGCCCATGTTAGAGCCCTGCCCTGAAGGAGGCCCACAACATATGACATCGATATGACCTTATTGACATCGAAGGCCAACAGATGCTGCCGGAACACCAGATTGCATTGCATCAGGAAGCCCCGGCACTTAGTGAGGTCCCCAGAGAAGGGCTCAGGGTGGGTGATGGGGGGTTCCAATCCTGGATGTGATGTTGCAGTGGCCTAGGTTCCCATTGGCGACCCAGCCGGTGGTTACAGGGGGGCAGTGGAGCTCCTGGAGGATGGAGGAGAGACATCAACAGTCGAGGAGGTCTGGCTCCCGGCCGCAAGGTCACCGCTCTGAAAAGGAGAGAGAGCTGGTTAATAGAGGTGGTTAAGCACGCAAGTTGGCGATTAAGGAAACGGTTGGACTCCAGCAGGGAGCCCAGCAGCTTGTCATGCTGCTGGAGCCAGACCTGCTGGCTGTCCAAATCCATCTCCACAGGAACAGACTGGGCTGTCTGTTGATCTGCGGGTTCCATCTTCAGCCAGATTATTCTGTTAGGAGGGGGTTGGAGAGCCCTCCAATAAATACTAAATAATTGGAACCCCAAATGCAGCTCAGGAGACAGACCACGATGTAAGAGATAATGAGGGTATTTATTGAACAAATAAGCAAAGCAAGAGAAAACTTAGTGGTGTGGAGGAAGTGTGTCGAGCCCAGGAAGCTGGCTGACGAGGGTGATTGCACGGTCATTGAGAGGAGCACCAAGGAGCACCGTGACCAAAAACTCTCCTAGCCTGTCTGACACGCTCAGGGTTGAGCATATGGCATCCAGGGAGGCACCAGTAAGCAGGAATCGGCAACAAATAGGGGCTAAATGGGAGGGTGGGCCAACACGAGCCAGGCGTAAGGCTTGGTTCGGCCTTGGGACTAGCCACAAGCAGGTCAGGGGCAGAGCTTGGCGCAGGCGGTTCAAGGGCAGAGCTCGGTGCAGGTGGCTCGAGGGCAGAGCTGGGTGCAGGCGGCTCAGGGGCGGAGCTCAGCATTGGGGGCTCAGGGGTGGAGCTCAGTGCTGGTGGGTTAGAAACGGGGCTAGTACCAACAAGCACAAGGAAAAAGGTTGGGACATGTCGCCTGGCTGGTGAACAGACACCAATGAAATTGGCACCACGGTCAATGAAGGGGACCACGGCACAGGGGTCGGCGGTAACGACTGGTATGCAAAAGGTTCAAGTACGGAGCTAACATGCTCAGGTATGGAGATAAAGGGCGTGACGAGCTCAGGTACAGAGATGGGCTGCACCAGCTGCTCAGGGACGGAGCTAAAGGGCGCAGTGTGCTCAGGTACAGTGCTGGGCAGTGCTAACTGCTCAGCTAAAGGTAAGCTCAGGTATGGAGCTGGCAGAGCCAACTGCTCAGGTACGAAGCTAAGAGGAGCAGCAAGCTCAGGTACGGAGCTGGGCAGCGCTAACTGCTCAGGTACAGAGCTAAGAGGTATGGCGAGCTCAGGTATGGAGCTGGAAGGTGCTAACTGCTCAGGTACAGAGCTAAAGGGCGCGGGGAGCTCAGGTATGGTGCTAGGCGGTGCTAGCCGCTCAAGTATGGAGCTGTGCACGGCGAGCTAAGGTACGGAGCTGAGCTGAGCTGAGCGGCACTAACTGCTCAAGTATGAATCTAAGGGGAGCTGGCCAAGCTAGAGGTGTAGGAGCAAAGTTCAAACTTGCCCTCCTTCTGGCCCACTCTGTCAGGCAGGTTTCAGCCTGGCTGGCCAGGTCATACAGATCGAACAAAAAAAAGAACAACCTGTCACTAACCTCCTCACTAAGGCCATGCTCAAATATTTGTCTGAGCACCTTGTCACAGAAAACGGTCTTTGCAGCCAGCTTGTGGAAGTCGTACCACTCAGCAACTGAAAAAACAAACAAGAAATAAACCAAACAAAAACGCATGCCATAAGCGTACAGCGCCCCTATGCTAAGGTACACTTACAGCGTGGCAGGGACGCAGTAGGAGAATACTTACTAGTTCCCAGGTGCAGACTGCACAATAACCGTGTCATTCTACAAGTTATAGGGACATTTATTATAGTACCAGTTGTGATATTTATATTTTCTTTAAATCATTGTCTGACAATATTTTGGAAAATGTATTTACATATAGTGCCATTTTTTTTCTTTGTCCTGTATTTAGTTGGGAAGTACTATAATGTTACCTGTCAACTATGATACCCAGTAAGGAATATACTATGGAATTAACTATATGAGAAACACTGAGTGACACCAAGTTGCTGGACTGTTGGAAAAATAGCATTAAACAGTTCATTTATTTTTTATGAGAATATGAATTAACATGGATTAAATTAATGTTTCTATTCAACAAAACTGACACAGCAGTGATACACCATAGCTAAAATGCCAAAACAGTGGACAAACTGATATTACAAGTGTGAAGACAAGCCCTGAAGAATTCTCAATATTCCTTTGGAAAATGACAACTGTTTTAAAAAGTCTACTAGGTTTGTGCAATGGCCAAATATTTATTGTTCAAGAACTTCTGTGATTTTTTGCTTGTTTGCTGCATTAAATGCTATTAATGATTTTTCTGGGTTCACAATTCAGTTTTTACAAGTACTGTACACTACATTATTCACATATACAGGTTATGATAATGATGCTATGATTTTCATCTCCTGCCCAGCATGAATAGCTTTTAGAAATTCAGCAATGGGTTGTTATTTTTGCAGTGATTGAGCCCAGACTGTAAGAAGGAGCAGCTGTCAAAGAAAATTAAGGACATTTTTTAAATAATCACTTATTATTAATGTCTACGATTAAAAGCAGCCTACTTTAAACCCGGTTTTCTATACTTAATTTACCAAAGGTAGTAGAGATCACCCTAGACCCAAAGCTGAACATGGTGGATTCAGAGAGCTGTGCTTCCCTTTACAGAGTTAAATTCTCTTGACAATTGGCCATATGTCCATATTCTAACCTACATGAACATTATATATTTTTGGCAAAGCATGGAAAAGAAATGAATTTGGAAATGGAATCTCTTTAAAAATCAGGAAATGTTTCAGTCCCTTGGCACCCTAAATTTACCAGAGCACCAACCTATATGAAACCTGCAAAATGAGCAATAACATTTTTAAGTGTTGACAAGGTTGGTGGCTGAGGTTCAATTTTTTATATGGAGCTTACTGCAACCCACCACTGTGCCAGGTGCAGCTGACATCACATTACACAAAGATGGCTACATAATCCAAAGTGGAGCATGTGTAGAGCCCTTTGAGAATGTGACAGCTGGAAGCAATTGGCTGAGACAGGAGTGGGCAATCAACCTTTTGACAATGCAGTCAAGAGAAGAGCATTGTTTGGCCCAACAGTTGCCAGTGCAATCACATCTGGACTATTATAGCTTAAGGAGAGCTATCTAAGTGGTTAGCTAAAGCCCAGAGCATCATCACAAGTTGCTGTAACACTTAACAAAGGATAATTTTCTAAAAGTCCTGGCTGTAAAATAGGAGCTAGCAGCTGCATTAGATGTCTTACTATACAAAGTGATTTTAAAATGACTCACCAAATAGTCAGGGCTATTTGATTTTACACAATGGTTTATGGATGTTGATTATGAAACCAGACAAACAGTTAAAGGTGATGCACCACATATGTACTAAATCTCCTAAAATGATTGTGTGTCCTTGTTGTTATGGCAACTGTAATTCAGAGATCAGAGATGGGGCTGCTGGGGCCAAAAACAGGCAGTTATGCATTGGTGTCCTGTGTAGATCAATATACTCCATTACACAGAGCTGAGGTTTTCCAGTGTTGCTACCTGGTTATTACCAGATGTGTACCTAAATATTTGGATGCTGCAACCATTGTTGCATTATTAACATTTTCTTTCCATTTCCATCTCGCTCTATTGAAGACTGACTTGTTAGATTAAGTACTGAGGTCCATTTTATCACAGGTGATTGAGAGCGTCATTCGTTTTGTGCTGTGCATTAGTTGCATCTTCTAGTACCTCTTAACAGGGTGGCCCTTCACCAACATTTTGGATCATCCAGGTAGATAACAAGCAGGTATGAATTTTATTTAAAAATCTGTCTCTTATATAGTGAATGCTAAGGCTTATAGTGCATGGACATTTGGGCATCATAGAAAAGATTTGCAATATGATTGTGGGAGCCATTATGCTAATTTTGGTAGATAAACTTTTAATTTTAAATCATGACCTTTAGCTGGGAAGCACAAAGAAAGTGGTGAGGAAAGTGCAGGGGAGAGCTTTGGTGAGCACATGGTTTTTCGACTATACTGGATCTGAATGGATTACCTTGGGACACAAACAGTATTGGGTATGAATATATATATTTTTTGTCTACTTTGGATTACAAGTCTTTTTAAATAAAATGCACAAAACTTGACATTGTGTCACGACACGGATAGAAAGTAGAAGCCAGGTGTGAGTTTATTCAATAAACAGAGCAGTCAGATACAGGCGAGGCCAAAACCAGAAGATCAGTCCAAAATACAAAGCTGACAAAACCGAAACGCAAACCAGAACGGATAGTAGTTAAACGAAGAACCAGGGTCAAAACCAGAACAGCACAGAGGGTAGGTAAACGCTCAGAACTGTGATGCATAGCAAAACAAGACTTCGCAACAAATGCCCAAATCCGCCGGTCTTAAAAAGACAACGGAAACCACAAGAGATCAATATTCAGGCGAGGGCAACCTCTGTTGGTGGGAGGAGGAACCAGCAGCCTCAGGTGTAACATAGGCCCCCCTCTGACGGGCGACTCCTGACGGCCCAAACTCCCTATGCTGGGGTCGACCAAATGGTTGAGGGGCCGGCCTATTGGCCGCCTGCTGGTTCCGTGGCCACCTGGGAAGAAGGAGAGGCAGGCTTAAGCAGAGAGACATGAAACGTAGGGGAAATTTTGTACGAAGCGGGGAGGTCAAGGCGGTACGAGACAGGTGTGATCTGCTTAACAATTTTAAACGGGCCAATAAACCGGGGAGACAGCTTCTTGCATGGCAACTAAAGTCTGAGATCACGGGTGGATAACCAAACAAGATGACCAGGTTCGAACGGCGTGTGGGGACGACGGCGACGGTTAGCCTGGGTAGTGTACCTACGAACAGCCCTCTGTAAGCGCACATGAGCCTCCTCCCAGGTCTTGCCACTCCTCTGCATCCAGTCGTCTACGGACGGTACTGAAGACGGTTCCCCTGACCAAGAAAATAGGGGTGGTTGAAAACCTAGGGTACACTGAAAGGGAGTAAGACCAGTAGCAAAATTAGTCAGCGAGTTCTGAGCGTACTCCGCCCATGGCAAACAACGTGCCCAATTCCCCTGAGAATGACTACAGTAGGAATGCAGGAACCTCCCTATTTCCTGGTTGAGCCTTTCGACCTGGCCGTTAGACTGCAGATGATAACCAAAAGTAAGACTGACATTCATGTTGAGTAACAAAAAGAAGGCCTTCCAAACATGAGAAGTAAACTAGGGACCCCGATCGGACACGATATCCTCGGGCAGACCGTAGTAACGAAACACAAAGTTAAATAAAGCCTCAGCCGCCTCCATGGCCGTGGGCAACTTGGCCATGGGGAGAAGTCTACAACCCTTGGAAAAACGATCGACAATAACAAAAATGACGGTATGACCCTGTGACGGTGGGAGATCCGTGATAAATTTGATGCAGAGATGTGACCAAGGTCTTTCAGGAGTAGGTAGCGGCACTAGCAAGCCAGCAGGCATGTGCCTGGGCGTTCTGCTCTGGGCACACGGAACACAAGCCCCGACCACCTCAGCCACGTCCCCGGCCAACTGAGGCCACCAAAACTTATTGGCAACTAACTGAGTGGTTCGTTGAACACCAGGGTGACCGGAGCTGAGAGCGGAGTGCACCTGTTCGATAATTCGTCTTCTCAGAGAAACAGGGACAAAATCCTTACCCACAGGGCAGTCGTTGGGGACAGCCAACTCCCCCCTCGTCCTACGCACCTCATCAACCAAATCCCATTGAATGGGCGCCAGAATGCGGCTGGGAGAAAGGATATTGGCCTTACCCGAATCCCCAGGCTCAGACTCCCATATTCTGGACAACGCATCTGCCTTGACGTTCTTAGTACCTGGACGATAGGACACAGAAAAATTAAACCACGTAAAGAACAAAGCCCAACGAGCCTGGCGGGAATTAAGCCGCTTAGCGGACCATATATTTTCTAGATTACGATGGTCGGTTAGGACCAAGAACGGATGCAAAGCACCCTCCAACCAGTGTCGCCACTCTTCAAGGGCCAATTTAATAGCCAAAAGCTCCCTGTTACCAACATCATAGTTTCTCTCAGCCGGACTTAACTTCCTGGAAAAATAGGCACATGGAAACAACTTGGCAGGAGAACCCGTTCTCTGGGATAGGACAGCGCCAATCCCCGAGTCAGACGCGTCCACCTCAACGACAAAAGAGACCGAGGGATCGGGGTGCCTGAGGATGGGAGCGGAAGTAAACCGACCCTTAAGATCCCTAAAGGCCGAGTAGGCAGCCTGAGTCCAGAGGAGCGTCTTGTTGCCTCCAGGAAGCAAGGAGGTGAGAGGAGCGGCAACTTGGCTAAACCCCCTAATGAAACGCCGACGCACCACCGCCTCAACCTTGGAGGGATCCATACTGGTGAACCCTGAGTCAATAACATAACCCAAAAAGGAGATTCTGGACCGGTGAAATTCGCACTTCTCCCTCTTGAGGAATAGACCATTAGCCAACAATCTCTCAAGGACCTGACGAACATGACCCCTATGCTCCTCGAGAGACCGAGAAAAAATCAGAATATCATCAATGTACACAATAACAAAGCAATCAATGAGTTCATGGAAAATGTCATTCATGAAAGCCTGAAAAACAGAGGGAGTGTTGGCAAGACCGAAGGGCATAACACAATATTCAAAGTGTCCCCTATTAGTCACAAAAGCAGTCTTCCACTCATCCCCCTCCCTAATCCGAACCAAGTTGTAAGCACTCCACAAGTCCAACTTGGAAAAAATGTTCGCTTCTCGTAGCAGCTCCAACGCGGGAGGAACAAGCGGAAAAGGAAAGGGATACTTGACAGTGATGGCGTTAAGTTTAGTTAAGTCAATGCACGGACGAAGCTCTCCCCCTTTCTTCTCCACAAAGAAAAATCCCACAGCAGCAGGAGACGTAGAAGGACGAATGAACCCCGCCTTCAAGGCTTCATCAATGTAACTGTCCATAGCCCGACACTCAGGGATGGAAAGGGGATAGATCCGACTTCTGGGAGGAGATGTACCAGGCAGAAGGTTGATAGCACAATCCCAGGACCGGTGGGGAGGTAAACAGGCCGCCTTGCTCTTAGAAAAGACCTAGTGAAAAGGTCAAAATACTCACGGGGAACGTCGACAGAGGCGAGAGGATCGAGTGAGTCGAATGCAGTGGCACGGAGGTTCACCTGAATGCAGTCCCGGAAGCACTTTGGACTCCACTGAACCAGCTCCTTCTCACCCCATCTGATGTGCGGCTGGTGCAAGCAGAGCCAGGGGTAACCTAGAATAACAGGGTTTCTAGGACAGTCAATGACAAAAAATGAAATTTTTTCCACATGAAACAGTCCGATGTGCATGGTAAGTTCAATCGTGGATTCGGAGACAGTTCCTTGACCCACAGGATGATCATCGACAGCCCGTATCCTCAGAGGTGAAGGTAGGTCTGTCAATCCGATGTGGAGTCTCTCTGCAGTCCCACAGTCCATGAAGTTACCGGCTGCGCCAGAATCTATGAGTGCTGAGAGAGAGAACTCTTCTGAACACACAGAAAATACTGCTTCCACACAGAAACTGGGTTCAAGCACACAGTGAAAACCTGTACTCACCTCAGACATCCTAGCAGCGCCAGGACGTCTAGTACAGGTAGAAAGCACATGACCAGCCTGACCGCAGTAAAAACAGAGTTTCTCCCTGATGCGGCGCCGGCGCTCATCTGGGCTCAATTTGGCCCGACAGATGTCCATAGGATCGGTCACAGGTTCAGAGCGAGACGAGTCAAAAGTGGAAGGAGGTCTGGGCCGACGTTTCTCCCCAAGCAACTAGTCCAGTTTAATTGCCGTCGAGATGTACTGGTTGAGAGAAGAGCAATGGTCTCGACAGGTCATCTCCGCTTGAAGATCCCTACGAAGGCCTCTACGAAACACAGTGCGGAGTGCAGGTTCGCTCCAGCCGCTCCCAGCCGCCAACGTGCAAAATTCAAGGGCATAGTCCGCCGCCGTACGATCCCCTTGACATAGCTCGCACAGTTGATTCCCCACATCTTGCCCCGCACACGGATGATCGAAAACAGTCCGAAACATAGCATGAAACAGAGAAGCATCCTGCAGTGCTGGGTCATTCTGTGACCACAAAGCCGTGGCCCACAGTTTGGCTCTACCAGTGAGCAGGGAGATCAAAAAGTGAATTTTATCCGCGTCCGAACAAAATTGGTCATGATGATGATCAATATAGAGACTGCACTGCATCAAAAACGACTGACAAAGATCGGGAGAACCGTCATACCTTTCGAGGATGGCGATGAACGGCTGGATCGGGCTGTTAGTGGTAGCGGCTAAGGGTGGAGAAGCCGGCGTGGTGGTTTGGGGTGTAGCGCTAGTAGCATGGAGCATAAATCCCTGAAAAGCCTGCAACACTTCCTCAAGCTTCTGCTCCTGCTTCGCCAGTCGATCCGCCAAACTCGCTGGCTCCTTGTTTTAGGCGAAGTCTTCTGTCACGACATGGTTAGAAAGTAGAAGCCATGTGCGAGTTTATTCCATAAACAGAGCAGTCAGATACAGGCGAGGCCAAAGCCAGAAGATCAGAGTTTATTTCGAAGTCTACTACATTGTTGAAAAACCCTGCTCTTGGATTTCTTCATAATACCACTGCTATGCATGGGAACCTTAAAAGTGTGACTTAAAGCAACTGTGAGTAAAGAAAGGCTTAATTTCTTCACTGATGGTCATTGAATGGTTTTGAAGCTCTTGTCCTCTGACTTTGGTGGAAAATGGCGCAAATTAATGATGACGCTTTGCCAGATGGTGTTGCATTTGATATTTGTCTGTGTAAATTTATGCAACCTGCAAGTTACTGTTCAAATGTCTCTACCAACGTCTGAAAGAGAGGCAGATCATATCAACTGGTATGAGCCTAAACTTGTAGACTTTAAAGAAGTTAAAGAGAGAGTTTATAAATGGATTCATGGTGGACAAAATTCTGATGATAGATATGCACTGCCTGTTATACAGCTCTGTGACAGTGAATCTGTGGTTGCACACAAAGATCAAGAACATCAAGTATACGCATGAATCTGGAAGCAGAACAAGCAGCAATTTTGGTCAAAAGCAATGGAGAAAAAGCATGAGTCTTGAATCTAGGAAATGTGTATCAAAGTAATGATAGAAAAACTTGAAAAGGAAACTGATTTAGCAGGATTTGAGGCAAAATTAAAAGTATTTCAGAAATATGACAACAAGAAAACCCAATGAAATCTAAAGTTGAAGCCAACACAATGAAGGGCAATGCAATGGATATGGGACTGTTAAGTGAGAATGTTCAGAGGAGGCAATCAAGAGCACTGGAACCTTTTGAGTGTTCAAGCCCAGTAATGACCACAGAAAATTGCCACAGGAGACATGACTTTTCAGGCACAGGTTTCAGAGTTAGCCCACAACATTAATCTGTTACATGGATGATCAACCTAGAAGAGCTACATCTGAATTTCAATGTCAAAGTGTCGATTCTAATCATTTGGTGCTTTCCAGAGTTTTGTGCGGACAAACTGATATCACCAAAATTCTTGTCAAACAACAACAGCTGTCACTACTCCCTACAAAACAAATAACAGTTTTTACTGGAGATCCCCTGCAGTACAAGCCATTTACAGTGGAGCAAAAAAGTATTTAATCAGCCACTGATTGTGTAAGTTCTCCTACTTAGAAAGATGAGAGAGGTCTGTAATTTTCATCACAGGTACACTTCAACTATGAGAGACAAAATGAGAAAAAAAATCCAGGAAATCACATTGTAGGATTTTTAAAGAATTCAATCGTAAATCATGGTGGAAAATAAATATTTGGTCACCCACAAACAAGCAAAATTTCTGACTCTCACAGACCTGTCACAACTTCTTTAAGAAGCTCTTCTGTCCTCCACTTGTTACCTGTATTAATGGCACCTGTTTGACCTTGTTATCTGTATAAAAGGCACCTGTCCACAGCCTCAAACAGTCAGACTCCAAACTCAACCATGGCCAAGACAAAAGAGCTGTCGAAGGACATTAGGAAGAAAATTGTAGACCTGTACCAGGCTGGGAAGGGTGAATCTACAATAGGCAAGCAGGTTGGTGTGAATAAATCAACTGGGGGAGCAATTGTAAGAAAATGGAAGACATACAAGACCATTGATAATCTCCCTCGATCTGGGGCTCCACGCAAGATCTCATCCCGTGGAGTCAAAATGATCATGAGAACGATGAGCAAAAATTCCAGAACTACACGGAGGGACCTGATGATTGCCCTGCATAGAGCTGGGACCAAAATAAACAAGTCTACCATCAGTAACATACACACTAACGCCGAGAGGGACTCGGATCCTGCAGTGCCAAGCGTGTCCCCCCCTGCCTTAAGTCCCCAGTACATATCCAACGCCCATCTGAAGTTTGCCAGAGAGCATATGGATGATCCAGAAGAGGATTGGGAGAATATCATGTGGTCAGATGACAACCAAAATAGAACTTTTTTGGTAAAAAACTCAACTCGCATGTTTGGAGGAAGAAGAATTCTGAGTTTTGCGCCATAACCTACTGTGAAGCATGGGGGTGAAAAACATCATGCTTTGGGGCTGTTTTTCTGCAAAGTGGACAGGACAACTGCTCCATGTTAAGGGAAGAATGAACGGGACCATGTATTGTGAGATTTTAAGCCAAAACCTCCTTCCATCAGTGAGAGCATTGAAGATGGAACGTGGCTGGGTCTTCCAGCATGACAATGCCCGAGCAGTGTGTTTGGGATCAAAGAAGGAGTGGCTCCATAAAACGCATTTCAAGGTCCTGGAGTGGCCTAGCCAGTCTCCAGACCTCAGCCCCATAGAAAATTTATGAAGAGAGTTGAAAGTTTGTGTTGCCCCAAAACATCACTGCTCAAGAGGAGATCTGCATGGAGGAAGGGGCCAAAATACCAGCTACAGTGTGTGCCAACCTGTTGAAGACTTACAGGAAACGTTTGACCTCTGTCATTGCCAACAAAGGTTATGTTACAAAGTATTCAGTTGAACTTTTGTTATTGACCAAATACTTATTTTCCACCATAATTTACAATTAAATTATTTAAAAATCCTACAATGTGATTTCCTGGATTTTTTTTCCTCGTTTTGTCTCTCATAGTTGAAGTGTACATATGATGAAAATTACAGACCTCTATCATCTTTCTAAGTAGGAGAACTTGCACAATTAGTGGCTGACTAAATACTTTTTTGCTCCACTGTATGAGTGATTTTGTACATGGTATTGATCAAGTCATGATCGACTTTATTTTCTGGAGCAATTCACTTTGGGTCAGCCCCAAGAGTTAGTTTGTAGTTGCATTTATATGGATCCTGACAAAGATTACAAAGGTGGGCAAAGTGGCTGTTACAGCAGCATTTTGGCAATGAAATAAAAATGGCTAATGCAATTCTGGAAAAAGCTCTCGCATGGACACATCAAAGCTGAGGATGGAAAAGCTCTCAATTATTTTGCATTGTGTTTAAGGGGAGGTTTTAATAGCATGCAGGACATTGAAGCTCTCAAAGAACTGGAAACTCCATCAAACCTTTGCAGTATTATTTAAAAGTTGCCATTTAAGCTGTGTGATAAGTGGAGGTCCGTTGCCTGTGATATTCAGGAGAGATTCAGTCGTAGAGCCAGATTTGGTGATCTTGTGTGCTTTGTGGAGAAACACATTGCTCTCAAATTGCTTTGGACCCAGTTTTTGGAGATATTGTTGATCAACCAAATAGTCACCATCAAACCAAAAGGATCAGAATTAAAATCAAGGTGTGAGAAAGGTTGCCTAGGAAAGGGAGTATCTTTGCTACAGCTGTAAAAGCGTGTACTAATGTCATCACTGATAATTCACAAAACCGACAGATTCATACTGAGCAGAGCACTAGTGCTACTGAGAAGCCTTGCCTGTTCTGCAGTGGAGATCATGCCTTGGAAGACTGTAAGAATGTGAGAGCAGCTCTAAGCTCAGAGAGTAGAATTTCGAAAGAAAAAAGAACTTTGTTTTTGGTGCTTTGGAAGGGGCCACCTTAGTTCCAAGTGTCTTAAACATATATCCTGCTGCCAGCAAAAACACCCAACTATTTTGTCTGTTGACACAGAATGAGATAGAGCGCACACACAAGTGTCATAAAGCTCAAACTGATACATTTCTAAGTAGTGCTTTAGTTTCCTAGTTCTGTAACCTTTTATACTGAGGCTTTGAAGGAACAGTTGGCAGTTACCTGAAGAAAAGAAAGAAAGAATCCTGTTAAAGACTGTGGGACAAGAAAAGCCATTAGTGAGTCACTGGACCTTTGGAATGGAAGTGTGAACTCAAGATGTGCGGCACGTACAGATGCACAGTGCTCTCACTTTTGGCAGACTTTTTTGTTATTTTTGTATGTCTTGTCAATCATCTTTACCACCTTCTGTCGGGCAAGCAATACCTACAGTCGGCATGAGCTCCTAAAAGCAGGAGCTCGGTGTAGAATAAGAGCAACAGCGGAGTTCATATACTTGCATAACATACCGGCAGACATAGCAAGGAATTCGGGAGCACCGTGGATTACTATTACAATTACAATTACTAATACTCAACTATCCGCACTGATCAGCTCATCTAAGTCATCAACATGTTTGTTAGATCCAATTCCTACACGTCTACTCAAACAAGTATTACCTAGTGTTATAGAGCCAGTGTTAGTTATTTTAAATTCATCCCTTACCTTAGGTTATGTGGCCCGAATCCTTTAAGTCTGCCGTATCAAACCACTGATTAAAAAAGCCAATCTTGACCCTTGTGTGATATCTAATTATAGACCAATTTCAAATCTACGGTTTCTGTCCAAAATCGTAGAAAAAGCCATCTATCAGCAGCTCTGCAGTTACCTTCAAAGAAATGAAATTTATGAAACATTTCAGTCTGGCTTCAGGCCCCATCATAGTACTGAAACAGCATTAATTAGGGTACTAAATGACTTGTTAATGTCCTCAGATAAGGGATGTGTTTCTTTTCATGTTCTGTTAGATTTAAGTGCAGCATTTGACACTATAGATCATGATGTTTTACTAAACAGACTAGAAAATACTGTAGGTATTAAGGGATCAGCACTTTCTTGGTTTAAATCCTACTTAACCGACCGGTACCAGTTTGTTCATATAAATAATCTAAGGTCTAAGCTCTCAAAAGTGAAGTATGGCGTGTCTCAGGAGTCAGTGCTTGGCCCGCTTTTATTCTCTCTATACATGCTGACACTAGGCTCAGTTATTTGTAAACATGGCATTAGTTTCCACTGCTATGCAGATGATACATAGCTGTACATATCAGCCAAACCAAATGACATCCTTACAATAAGCAAAATTGAGGACTGTGTAAAGGAAATAAAAGATTGGATGTTATTTAATTTTCTCTTACTTAACTCCGATAAAACTGAGGTTCTATTAGTGGGACCCAAGGCTGTGAGAGACAGGTTAGCTACATCTATCCTAAATCTAGATGGCTGTCCAGTATTGCCCAGTCCGTCTGTAAAAAACTTAGGGGTCACATTTGATTCAGATCTCTCCGGATGCTCTAGTTAAATCTATAAATAAACTTCAGTTAGTTCAAAACGCAGCTGCCCGAGTGCTAACTGGAACCTAGAAAAATTTGATCATATCACTCCTGTTTCTATCATCACTGCACTGGTTTACCAGTCAAAATTCCGCATTGATTACAAAATACCTTCTTATAACTTATAAAGCTCTACATGGCCTGGCCCCACATTATCTGAGTGACTCTTAGAGTTTTACAATCCAAATCGTCTACTTCGTACGCAGGGTGCAGGACTTCTTTTAGTTCCTAGAATCAAAAAAGTCACAGCAGGGGGAAAGGCTTTCTCATTACATGGCCCCCCAACTATGGAATAAACTTCCCACTTTCGTTCGAGATTCAGACACCCTCCAAAGTTTTAAGTCTAGGCTAAAGGGACATACTTATTTATGCAGGCTTTTGACTAGCATGTTGCATGGTTTTTGTTGCTGGGGCGGAAGTCTGGAGTCATGTCTGGCCTGCCTGCCTTGTCCGCTAGCCGGGAGTGTCGAGTGGGCGGTCTGGCTGAACTAGGCTTCGGTCCTCGTGATCTTGACCATCATGCATCCTTGCCTTAGAATAAGGGCAGAGCTGGGGGTTCATAGTCAAAGAGTCTTATGGTGATCAGAGACGTTGGGTGCTGTCTTCTGCCGCGCTCGTGGGGTTGCCAATGTCTCATGTGATCCCCTCTTGGCTGACTGTTTCCTACCAGTTCTCCCCTCTTTCTAGCTTTCTAGCTATGCTGCTATAGCTAATGCTGCCGGGGTCTCATGCTTACACTTGGCATCAGTGATTGACATGGCATCAGTGAGTGATTGTTATAACCACTGTGCTCTTAATCAATAACTAACTACATTTTCTGTTTTCTCTCCGAGTGTGTTCCAGCAGTTTTCCGGCCCCACACATATGTACATCTGATGGAGCTCCACTGTGCATTAATTCACATTTTATTCGACCATGACTCCATGACTTAGTTTCGCTCTTCGATTTATCATCATACCCGGGCCACTTAATGTCGATGTGAAACTTCACATTTTATTCGAACTTTGACTCCATGACTGTAGTTTCGCTTTTAGATTTATCATCATACCTGGGGCCACTTAATGTCGATGTGCATACTTCACATTCTTTTCAAACTTTGACTCCATGACTTTAGTTCGCTCTTAGATTTACCATCTACGCCGCCCAAGGAGGTTGGGTCCCTTTTTGAGTCTTGGTCCTCCCAAGGTTTCTTCCTAGAAACTAGGGAGTTTTTCCTTGCCACTGTCGCCCTAGGTTTGCTCAATTTGAGATTGGACGTAGTTATTAGGAGATAATCTAAACTTGTAAAGTTGCTTTGAGACAATGCTCCATTGTAAAAAGCGCTATATAAATAAATCTGACTTGACTTGACTACTATCCCTGTGGGTAGGAAGCGACGGCGGCAAAGGGAGAGAAAACAAAAGCAAGGCTGTTGGACTGGTGCACTAGCAAAGCTGCGTAAGCAACCACATAAACCACCGCTTCCGAGCATATTTCTCGTTAACGCAAGATCACTCACTAACAAGATGGATGAACTGCAACTTCAGATGGCAAGAAATAACATCGCCAGGGACAGTTGCATTCTGCTCATCAGTGAAACCTGGCTACATCCAGCTATTCCGGACTCAGCTGTCGAGCTAACGGACCGTACAGTACAGCGTCAGAATAGAAACAGCGCCTCCAATAAGTCTAAAGGAGGGGGACTTTGTGTGTATATCCACAACAAATGGTGTACTAACACAGTAATTGCTGTTAGTCACTGCTCCCTGGATTTGGAATTTCTGACTGTTAAATGCAGACCTTTTTACCTAACGAGGGAGGTTACTCTGGTTATGCTAACTGATGTTTATGTTCCACCGGATGCTAATGCTAACTTGGTGCAAGCACTTTTGTATGATAGCATTAACCAACAACAAAGCCAGTATCCTGATGCCATACATATCATAGCAGGGGATTTTAATCATGGGGATTTAAAAGCAGTGCTCCCCAAATTCTACCAGCATGTGAAGTGTGCTACAAGAGGAGCAAATATATTGGACAAGGTGTATACAAACATCAAAATGGGTTACAGGACCATTTATTTTTCGGCACGTTCAAAAATGCAATCAGGAAGGCAAAGGCTGACTACAAAAGAAGAATTGACGACCACCAAGAAAGTAATAGCACATTCCAGTCGATCATTCCAGCCTGTTTAAAATCTTCAACTATAGTCCCGATACCAATTAAATCTCACATCACCAGCCTTAATGACTACAGGCCGGTTTCTGTAACACCGGTGGTAATAAAGTGCTGTGGGAAACTGGTTAGAAATCACATCCTTTCATTTCTTCCATCCAACTTGGACCCATATCAGTTTGCATATAGGGCTGGCAGGTCTACAGAGGATGCAGTAGTTACTGCCCTTCATACAACCCTACACCACCTGGAACAGCAGGGAACCTACGCCCGGCTCCTTTTTGTGGATTATAGCTCTGCCTTTAACACCATCATCCCCTACAGACTGATGTGCACCTGTTGGACCTGGGTCAGCCTTATCACACTTGTCTATGGATCAAAGACTTCCTGATGGGGCACAGACAAAGGGTTAGAGTAGGACTTCACACCTCTACATCCATTAGCCTCAGCACAGACTCCCCTCAGGGCTGCGTGCTGAGTCCCCTGCTCTACACCCTCTACACTTATGACTGCACCTCTGCTCATACCAGCAACACCATTGTCAAATTTGCAGATGATACTACCATTCTGGGACTCATCTCCGGAGACGACGAGATGAGACGATGGGACGAAGTGGAATGGATGTCATTATGGTGCACAGACAACAATCTACACTGAATACATCAAAGATGAAGGAGCTGGTCATTGATTTTAGAAAGGTGAGAAAAGACATTCAATCCTTAACCATCAATGGGGAATGTGTAGAAAGAGTCACAGATTTTTGCTTCTTGGGTATTCATATCAATCAGGACCTAACCTGGGCTGTGAACATCAAGGAACTTACAAACAAGGCACAGCAGAGACTGTACTTCCAAAGGATTGTCTGCAGAAAAGATTATTCGGTGTTCTCTACCCACCCTGGAGGATCTACACAACTCTCGTTGTCTTCAGAGAGCTCACAAAATTATTATGGACGTTTCTCACCCGGGTCACCATGTCTTGGCGCTACTACCATCAGGTAGACGGTACAGAACGATTAAAACAAGCACCAACCAGCTCAGAATTAGCTTTTACCCCACTGCAGTTCGGGTACTAAATAACTCATTATAACTCTTTTTAACCCATTTTAAATATAATATGGGACTGTGCAATATTTACAAATTCATTGTTACAAGGGCAATGTGTAATCTTTCGCTCAAATTTGTTGGCGTGTAATCTGCTTGCTGATAATAGGTTTTGGTTTCTTATCATTTTCATATTTTTTACAGTTATTTTGTAAATTATAGCTTCTCTAATATTTTTGTCTGTTACACCGCAAAGTATGCCTCCATAATTTTATTATACCTGCTATAATGACAATAAGGATATTCTGATTCTGATTCCGACTTGGTGAAACTGAATTTGTTGAACTTCCAGATGTATATACTCAAAAGTCAATTCCAGTGACCACTGTCACTGTCTTGTGTCACAAGAAGACTTCAAAAAATGGCCGTATTTGAAGGAGGTAGAGCTTAATCATATTGACTCTGACATTGGGCTTCTTATTGTAGTCAATGCTCCTAAGGATTTTGAACCATGGAAAATAATTAATAGTAGAGGATAATGGACCCTATGCAGTAAAAACGGTTCTTGGTTGGGTTTTGAACTGCCCACGTAATAGTGAATCTTTTGTTGAAGAAAATGTTTGTCCTCTGGTATGCGCAAACAGGATCTTTATTGCCCATTTGGAGTAGCTGTTGACAAAACAGTACACTCAAGACTTTGTTCAATACTGTCCTAACAAAGTTTAAATGTCAGTTGAAGACAAACAATTCTTAAGCATTATGGAAAGCTCTGTGATTTTAAAGGATGACCATTATTACCTCAAATTGCCATTTAGAAATCCAGATGTGGTTATGTCTAACAATCAACAGCTGGCAAAACAAAGAATACATTATTTGCTATTAAAGTTCTAGAAAAACACAAAGTTCTATGCTGAATACAAGAACTTCCTAAATGATGTTATCAGTAAAGGATATGCTGAACCTATGCTTGCCAATGGAGTTCATCTGAGGAAAGGTACAATTCGAGTCGTTTTGACTGTGCTTGTTCTTTCAATGGAACATCATTGAATCACAAGCTGCTTCAAGGCCCAGACCTGACCAATAGTCTGCTCGGTGTATTGACCAGATTCTGCTAATTAATAAAGCTGCATTAATGGCAGATATTGAGGCAATGTTTCACAACGTTGTAGTGCCTGAAGAAGACAAGGACTTCATTTCTTGTGGTGGCCTGATGGTGAGATTAACAAAACTATACTGCTCAAAAAAATAAAGGGAACACTCAAACAACACAATATAACTCCAAGTGTTCCCTTTATTTATTATATATATATAAAACTGGAAAAACTCCCCAAATAAGTGCACTGTCATTCTATATATACATATATATATATATATATATATATATATATATATATATATATATATATATATATTATATACGTATATACACGTATACGTTGTATATATATACGTAATATATATATATGATCAGATATATATATATATATATATATATATATATATATATATATATCTACATATATATATATATATATATATATATATATATATATATATATATATATATATATATATACTGCTCAAAAAATAAAGGGAACACTTGGAGTTATATTGTACATGTTGTATATTGTATTGAAACAAACTGCAAAGGATAACAATGAGAAATAACTGCCTGAGATAACAGACACTTATTCAAAATTTTTATGTTGATGATTGTCTCAGGTCTGTTGTTTCTGTGGCTCAAGCAGTAAGTCTTTACGGAGACCTAAAGGACCTTTGTGGTTTGGGAGGCTTCAAATTAACAAAGTGGATCTGTAATAATAGAGCAGTACTCAGAACCAAGACCAAAACAACTTACCACTTGAAAGAGCTCTCGGTGTTCAGTAGAATGTGGAAAATTATTCTTTTAACTTCAAAATCTCATGGAAACCAAAATCCATCACTAGACAGGGTATCCTTTCACACGTCTACTCTGTTTATGATCCATTAGGTTTTCTTTCCCCAGTTGTTCTAACAGCCAAGCAGATCCTCCAGAACCTCTGTCGAAGCAAATGTGACTGGGATGATAATATTCCGGAAGTCTTTACAATTCAGTGGCATAAATGACTTTTAGAGATTCATACCCTTTGTGATTTTTCATGTAAAAAACATTTCAGTTACGCAAGTGAAACAGGTTATGGAATTGCATCATATCTTTGTTTTGAAGACACTAATGGAAAAACATTTCTCCTTCCTAATGGGAAAAGCTTGTGTACCACCTCTGAAGCATGGGGGTGCTTGGGAACGTTTAATCCGTTCAATTAAGAACATCTTGCATTCAGTCCTGAAAGAACAAACCTTGGATGATGACTCGTTTAATACAGTCCTTTGTGACTTTGAGTACATTTTGAATGATTGGCCACTCACCTCTATCTCAGATAATCCTAATGACCTAGATGTTATCATGCCAAACCATCTTCTCCAACTCAATCCAGTTTTTCCATCTGGATTATTTACAAGGTAGGATAATTACTCAAGGAAGCGGTGGAGACAAGTTCAAAATATAGCAGACCTTTTCTGGAGAAGGTGGATTAAGGAATATCTACCACTTCTGCAGGAGCGACAGAAATGGAACAGAAATAAAAGGTGTATAAAAGAAGGAGATTTTGTATTACTTGTTGATGAAAATGCTCCACGAAATCAGTGATAGATTTGAAGAGTCTTGAAGGTTGTACCAGATTCTATCGGTCATGTCCTTGTGAAAACAAGGAATTCTGTTCTCAACAGACCAATCAGGAAACTCTGTCTTCTTTCAGAAGCAGATTGTTGAAGATTTGTTGAAAACATATGCCTTAGTAACTACGAAAGCCACACATTTTTGTACCCATATAATCATTTACATCTTATATATTTGCATTTCTAATTGTGGTGATGTCACTCGTTCAGACTAAGTCTCTTTGAGACCTGATTTTGCAGGTGCGTCTCAGCCCGAGCTGGGACAGTACAAAATGTCCTTTGACCTGGGAAGTGTTCATCAGTTTTGCAAATTGTGGGTATGTGTGTGTGTAAGATATGTTGTACAGAGACGCTGTAAACTCCAGTAACTTGTCCATTAGCCGGGAGTGTCTGGTGGGCGGTCTGGCAGAACTGGACTTCGGTCCTCTTGATCTTGACTTGTGTATCCTTGCCTTAGACTAAGGGCAGAGCTGGGGGTTCAGAGTCAAGGAGTCTTATGGTGATCAGAGACGTTGGGTTGCTGTTGTCTGCCTTGCCGACATCTCATGTGATCCCTCTTGGCTGTGTTACCTTCCAGTTCTCCTCTTTCTAGCTATGCTGCTATGCTATGCTGCTGGGGTCTCATACACATGACATCAGTGATTGTTAATGACACTGTGCTCTTAATCAATAACTAATTGCATTTTCTATTTTCTCTCCGAGCTGTGTTCCGGTACCAGTTCCTGCCCCACACATGATGTTCATCTGCTTCAGCTTCACTCAAGCTGCTTCTATCATCAGCTCCAGCCCCACCATACTTGGGCCACACCAGAGGGCAGTAACTCTCTCCCTCCTCCGGTTGGCTGGGGTTGAAGTGCCACCAAGGATTATCCTGCTTAGACTCAGGATCCTGGAGTGACTGTGTATCGGACTACTTAATGCTGTTGTGCATAATTTATATTTTATTTGAACTATGGCTCCATTAGTTTAGATAAATTAGTTTCATTCTTAGATTTATCATCTACGCCGCCCAAGGAGGTTGGGTCCCTTTTTGAGTCTTGGTCCTCCCAAGGTTTCTTCCTCATAACACTTAGGGACTTTTCCATTCTGCTGTCGCCCTAGGCTTGCTCAATTTGGGATTGGACATAGAAATTACGAAACCTAAGATTGTAAATTGAAAGCAAAAATTGTAAAGTTGCTTTGAGACAATGCTCCATTGTAAAACGCGCTATATAAATAAATCTGACTTGTCTTGACTTCTTCTTTAAGAAGCTCTTCTGTCCTCCACTCATTACTTACATTAATGGCTCCTGTTTGACCTTATTATCTGTAAAAAAGACACCTCAAACAGTCAGACTCCAAACTCAACCATGGCCAAGACCAAACAGCTGTCAAAACGACCTGCACCAGGCTGGGAAGAGTGAATCTACAATAGGCAAGCAGGTTGGTGTGAATAAATCAACCGTGGGAGCAATTGTAAGAAAATGGAAGACATACAAGACTATTGATAATATCCTTCAATCTGGGTCCCCACGAAAGATATCATCCTGTGGGGTCAAAATGATCATGAGTACGGTCAGCAAAAATCCCAGAACTATACAGAGGGACCTGATGAATGACCTGCAGAGAGCTGGGACCAAAGTAACAAAGGCTACCATCAGTAACACACTACACCGAGAGGGACTCAGATCCTGCAGTGCCAGGCCTGTCCCCTGCTTAAGCCGGTACATGTCCAAACCCGTCTGAAGTTTGCCAGAACGTTTTGGTAAAAACTCAACTCGTCATGTTTGGCAACGAAGGAGTGGCTCCGTAAAAAGCATTTCACGGTCATGGAGTGGCCTAGCCAGTCTCCAGACCTCAACCCCACAGAAAATTTGTGGAGGGACTTGAAAGTCCGCATTGTCCAGCGACAGCCCCAAAACATCACTGCTCTAGAGGAGATCTGCATGGAGGAATGAGACAAAATACCAGCTACAATGTGTGCAAACCTGGTGAAGACTTGCAGGAAATGTTTGACCTCTGTCATGTCACAAACCTAAGACTACACTTTAATTGGATTAATTTTTATTAAAAAAAACGGGGCACCACCGGATCGTTGTGGACTGGTAGATCTGGAAACCAGTTGAAAAGAGAGAAGAGAAATTGATCAGTCTAGGCCTGAATAGTGAATTCAAAGTATTTTTCTCGACCTTGTTGAATGAAACTCTCACACCAGGCGGTAAATTCAAAAGGTTATAAAAAGTTTATTAACTACAAACAAGGCAATACTAACAGACCATCTGATGTAATAACATATGCATCACAGTATCAAGATCGGGAAATGATGGCAAGCATACATATATCAAAGTATCGAAACTAGGAGATGATGGCAAACGTACATATATCACAATATTAAAATCAGAAAACCAAGATGACTCTGTATGCAACTTATGCAACAACAATTACCTAGTGTTTATGTTATGAATTAGTTTGTTACGACGTAGTGAGTTATTACTAAACTAATTACGTTGAACGTGAATAGTATGGTAGAAGCTACTTAGACGTGGATGAGTCTACGTTGCGTGGTTTAAGATCAAACGCAAGGTACAAGAATCAGGGACCCAGATAAGCCACAACAGCGGTACTTGCCGGTTTCTTTGCGGGGCTCACGCGAAGGAGATGGAACGGAACCGGGCATCTGTCTGTCGTCAGAAGTCACACGGGGGAATGGAAGCAATCCAATCTTCAGACTCTGATGCCACTGTTCGGTGGACTCTGGAAGATCTCTGCGATTAGCCTTCGGTCCGTGGAACCACAGATGTGTTGCTGGCCTCGCTCCGGTTTGGCTTTCTTCCCAGCTGTTGGTGATCCGGGGTCTCTGACCTCGACTTGCGGGCGTGCGACTCGGATTCTATCTTGGCCACAGATAAAGGTGGAGTCGAACACATTCTAGCACCACGAGCCTCAACAAAAACTCAGAAAACTTAGATTGCATGAGAATGGTAGAGCTTAGAGTCTGGTTGGTCTTTTAACTATCTTCTAATTCGGCGATACCGAACTACTCAAGCCTGCTACTACTCAAGGACACAGGAAACTTAACGTAAAATAAACGCGAAAACTTGAGCAAAACGAATAAAAAAAAGAGAGGCAAATTTTAAAAGACAAAGAAAAGAATTGAAGAACAAAGAGAACAAAACAAACACATGAGACTTGAAGCTAGCTTCCCACACGGTCGGGCCGCGTTGCTTTTGAATGTTCCGGATCGTAAGCAGCTGGAGGCGAGGACACAAGGAGTTGCCCTTACTTAGCCAATGAGAAGCTGACTCATCAGTAAATCCCTCCTATCGTGGTTGTGTCTTATTTCACCATATGAGCCACAGACGTTCTTGGATTAATATATTCCTACATATCTAAAGTGATTAAAAGTATCATATAATAACCAAAAATCCTCAAAGTTACAAGTTTACATGCAGACTTCGTTGTAAGGTTCAGATGATCAAAGACACCTTCAATTGATGACTTATAACATCGTTAAATCATTCTAACTACAGCACATACATTTGCTATTCCTTAAACAAATAATAATACGATCGATACAAGATGTAGGAAACAGTACATTCTAAATAACAACTTCATTTCGGTTCTTTCATAAATCTGAACTAGTATTAAAACCCGAGCGATCAATACATATTGATAACCATGCTATCATTTCTATATACCATAATGATCAGCACAACACAACTGGACCGTATTACATATAGAACAGTCACTATACTAAAACATTAACCAAGTAGATATGAAGATACATGACAAATCAGTAACATACATATATATATATATATATATATATATATATATATGATTATATATGAGAGGAGGAAAAATATCCCTGATCCATTCTTTGTATGGAATAGTGAAGTACATATAGGTGTGTTTAGACTTATTATGAAGCAAATATCATGGGTTATCTAATTGAGAGTTTCAGGCAAAGGTAATCTGTTCCCAACAAAAGTTTAATACCATTACCAAAGTTTGTCTCTTAGAACAAAAGCTGATAGTTTCTTGGTGTCGTAAATCTCCAGGGGTGTCTTTCTGGCGCCTGGCCGACTGAGGGAGAAAAGTCGTTAATCTTGCAACAGTCAGAGGGAAATTGAGAAAACTGGGTCTGAACACTGAGACCCCCTTTTTAAGATTACCACATGGACTTACTTTATGATTGGAGATGCCGAAGGTTGTAGGTCTGTTTACACAGACCTCCAATTCCGTTGGTTTGAGAAAGAGTCAACAGTTGGAGTCATCCCTTAGTGGGTAAAAGATCCGGTCCAGATGGTGGCCTTTTTGCATTCCGAAATGTCATAAAGTTTTATGACTTGTGGAGGAGGTTAGAAAGAGGGGGTAGTCAGCTATTGATACAGCTATTACGCTACAGTCATTGCCAGCAAAGATTATATTACAGAGTATTGAGTTGAACTTTTGTTATTTACCAAATACTTATTTTCCATCATAATTTACAGGAGTGGCTCTGTAAAAAGCATTTCAAGGTCATGGAGTGGCCTAGCCAGTCTCCAGACCTCAACCCCATAGAAAATTTGTGGAGGGACTTGAAAGTCCGCATTGCCCAGCAACAGCTCCAAAACATCACTGCTCTAGGGGAGATCTGCATGGAGGAATGAGTCAAAATACCAGCTACAGTGTGTGCAAACTTGGTGAGGACTTGCAGGAAATGTTTGACTTCTGTCATTGCCAGCAAAGATTATATTACAGAGTACTGAGTTGAACTTTTGTTATTGACCAAATACTTATTTTCCACCATAATTTACAATTACATTCTTTTAAAATCCTACAATGTGATTTCCTGGATTTTTTTCCCTCATTTTGTCTCTCATAGTTGAAGTGTAAATATGATGAAAATTACAGACCTCTCTCATCTCTCTAAGTAGGAGAACTGGAACAATCAGTGGCTGACTAAATACTTTTTTGCCCCACTGTAAGTACCATTTGCTTAATATTCAGTGTTTATTGTAGGATTTTTTTCAGTTGGAGTCAGGAGGCCTCCCTGCCACGGGCTTTACATTACATTGCATTCTACAATTTAAAGACATTTCATAAAGTTTTGAATCAGTGCAGCAATAATTTTGATATTGTAGCAGAAACACAGATTTTTTTTTAATGTTAAATTGCATGGTAAGTACATTTTAATACTGCCAAGTATTAATAGTATTTTAATACTTAATACTGCCAAGTTATTATAGCGGTAAAATTTAAAGTACTAGTGAAAATTATTACGAGGATGTTTTTCCAGCAAAACCTAATTATTTTTTCATTTATTTAACCTACAAGTTATTTTTTTTCATTGTGTTTATACAAGTTAGATATGAAGACTGTACAGTAGATGTAAAACAGTGTAAGCCATCTGCATAAAATGTTAGTATCTGTAAAATGAGTAAAATGTAAAATGTAGTATCTGAAAAATGAAATAAGGTGACAAAAAATAATTTTTAAAAGATATTTAAATATACAACATTACCATAAAATTTAAGTAAAAATGAAAATGGGTCACTAGAGAGAAGCAATTTATCTATATGAAAATTATCAATGTAGTATGTATATTAATATTATGGATTAATATTAAAATATTTATAAAATAAAAGTAGGTTTGTATAAAAATAAATATTATGCATCCTATATCTTGAGACGTTCTTATAGTCAAGACGTCTTAAGATGTGTGTCTATAGATGTCTTAAAGACATGCCTCAAGATGTCTTAAGACGTCTTCATAATGTGTCTTAAGACATGTCTTAAGACATCTCAAGACATGGTGATGGCTGGGTATGTTAGTGTTTGTCTTGTTGTCACAGCTAAGGTGCCTGTTTCATGATTCATTGAGTCTCATTTGTTAATGTTGCTTATCATTACACTGATACCAGCAGTACGTACAGTTTCCATCTTAGGAATGTCAGTGGGACCAGCACACCTGGGTAAGAGTTGGTGTAGAATTTATCATATCCTGTCAAAAATATAAATAACTATAAAACATTGTACAATTCTTCTGCAAAAGTTTTTAACCAAATATGACGAATGTCTGTTTAAATCTACTGGTTTGGGGATTTACTTAGAATTATATAGTGAAGCAGTTTTTACTACTAGTTGAGTTGGACATCACATCATAAGGATATTCAAATCACCCATGAGCGTGGGACCCAAGAGTCCCAGAAGTTGAATCTGTTCATCTGGACATAGATTTTGTTGGAGAAACGTTTCGTCACTCATCTAAGTGACTTCTTCAGTCTCAGCAGTTGGAAAACCTCCCCAATCTTATATACAGCAAGTCAAGTCAAGTCAAGTCAAATTTATTTATATAGCGCTTTTTACAATGGAGCATTGTCTCAAAGCAACTTTACAAGTTTAGATTATCTCCTAATAACTACGTCCAATCCCAAATTGAGCAAACCTAAGGCAACAGTGACAAGGAAAAACTCCCTAGTTCTAGGAAGAAACCTTGGGAGGACCAAGACTCAAAAAGGGACCCAACCTCCTTGGGCGGCGTAGATGATAAATCTAAGAGCGAACTAAAGTCATGGAGTCATAGTTCGAGTAGAATGTGAAGTATGCACATCGACATTAAGTGGCCCAGGTATGATGATAAATCTAAGAGCGAA